>JASAMX010026486.1:0-11480 GCA_030248175.1 Microlaimidae sp. YZB2_3
ATAATCAAGGTTTAAGATCAAAGAATTAATGATAAACAGTAAAAAAAATATTTTATCCTAATAAAACATTTGACATGTCCGGAGTATTTAAAAAAAATCTGCCTTTTTCAAATAAACATACCTTTTGAATTTTTCACTTAAGGTAGAACACCACAATTATGACGATTTTTTACTAAAGTTAGATACCAACTTAGATATTAATTTTAGTCTGACAAAAATATAGTGCAATCGAAAGCTCAGATTATGATGTATTCAACGGTAATATTTTCATCGTTTACCGGTTGTTCTATTTCGAGATGTAGTTCAATGAATTTAAAGCTCGAAAAGCAGTTTTTAGCCATTTAAAAATTTTGACTAGGTCAGTTTTTGCTGCAATTTTATAGAAAGTTAACGAAAAGAAGGGGGCAACTTTTAGAAGTAGTTTGGAGTAAAACGTAATTCAAAATTTAAAGATAACGAAAAATAGGAGGCAACTTTTAGAACTAGTTTGGATTAAAACGTAATTCAAAGTTTAAAGAAAATCAAAAAATCGATGTTTTTAAAAGAAAAATCAAATAAGAAAAATCCTGAATTAGTTTTTTAATAAAATACAATTTAAAGTATTTATTAGACTTGTGTCTATTTATTTTCAAATTTTTATTAAAAGCTGATTGAATCAAATTTTTTAATTTTCATTTAAATTTTTTTGTTTTGACGACAAGAAACTATATTTCAAAACGTTTGTTTAAAACTAGTTTTAACGCAAGTGAACTCAGATGGCCCAGTAGCCGAGTGGTTAGAGCGTCGGACTCAAATCTTTGAATCAGTGAGTTTAAGTCTTTGGCAGACAATATTTTAACATTGAAAAATTTTTTTTTAATTTTTACCTTTTTAATTAAAAAAAGGGTTCATTATTCAAGATACGCTAAATGAAAAACAAAAAAAGAATATTTTTGATAATGAATCTTATTAATGTATTGTATTTTCAACACGTATTTTTTTGGTGTCATTTAATGATTGTGGACAATAAGAGTTTTTTAAAGAAAAATTAATGTCAAAAATTGAATCGGCAGGTCAAATTACGTAAGTATAAATTGTAGCGCCCAAATTAGAGCGGGGGTTTCTAAGCTGCAGGCCTACAGGAGTCGAACGAGGAAATGACCTAGAGGCTAGACCCAAATGTTGACCCTGTTGAAATTATGTAAGAGCATGTAAGTGTTCTTCTCCCGGTTGAGGAGGACCGTCGCCAGAGCTAAGTTTTGTCAAATAAGTTACCGTTAAGATAAAAAATTAGTACTAGTAATGGAGTGTGTAACGAGAGTTTTAACGGTTTATAACTTTATTGGCGGCCAAGAATAGCAAGAACGGCCAAGATATGAAAACCAAGCAAAACAAAAACCCACCGCCTATCGAGCACGTCATAAAATTTATTAGAAAAGATCTGCAGTCAAAATCTAACTGGTGTGTTCGACCTTAAAGTAAGAATTTCGATCGAATAAAGCTGAAATGTGAACCCTAAGCAAGCCTAAGCATAAAAAATTAGTTCAAATTAGTTTTTTTTTAAATTTAAATTTAAATATTAAAACAAAAAACCTTCTCCATATTCAGCAGTTAATTTGACAATAAACAGGTTTAAAGTTTTTTTTGTTGGTTAGATTGATTTTTAGATTTTGCTTAGGCTTAGGAAAAACGTTTTTTGTCTTTAATCAAGAAGTGATTTTTTCGGCAAATATCCAGAATTTATTTTTCTGGCGCCGCTAAAATTTGCTTCGAGTTCTAGCTTTTTTCATATGTTACTTAATGCTTTAAACGGTTAATAATTTGGCGAAGAATTACAGCTAGGAATTTGCTACGGGGAAATTTAAAACGTATCAAAGCAAGAAACACAAAGGATAAAACTTTTATTCCAGAAATGCCGAAAGCGTTACAATATGATTTCCGGAATAAAAGTTTTATCCTTTGTGTTTCTTGCTTTGATACGTGTTAATAATTTGAATTTAATCTGCTTAGACTTGCTTAGGGTTCACATTTCAGTTTTATACGATCAAAATTTTTACTTTAAGGTAAAACACCCCAGTTAGATTTTGACTGCAGATCTTTTCTAATAAATTTTATGACGTGCTCGATAGGCGGTGGGTTTTTGTTTTGCTCGGTTTTTGTATTTTGGCCGTTCTTGCTATTTTTGGTAACCAATAAAATTATAATCCGTTAAAACTCTTGTTACACACTCCATTACTAGTACAAATCTTTTAAATATCTTAACGGTAACTTATTTGACAAAACTTAGTTCTGGCGACGGTCCTCCTCAATCGGGAGGAGAACACTTATACGCACTTACATAATTTCAAGAGGGTCAACATTTAGGTCTAGCCTCTAGGTCGTTTGCTCGTTCAACTCGTGTAGGCCTGCAGCTTGGAAACCCCTGCTCCAATTTGGGCGCTACAATTTATACTTACGTAATTTGAACTGCTGATTCAATTTTTGACATTAATTTTTCTTAAAAATCCTTATTGTCCACAATCATTAAATGTCACCAAAAAATACATGTTTAAAATACATTATCATTAATAAAATTCATTATCAAAAATATTCTATTTTTTTGTTTTTCATTTAGCGTATCTTGAATAATGAACCCTTTTTTTATTAAAAAATTAAAAATTAAAAAAATCTTTTTTTGATGTTAAAATATTGTCTGCCAAAGACTCAAATCTACTGATCCGAGGATTCGAGTCCGACGCACTTGGCTACTGGGCCCTCTTAGTTTACTTGCGTTAAAGCTAGTTTTAAACAAACGTTTCGAAATGTAGTTTCTTGGCGTCAAATCAAAAAAATTTAAATGAAAATTAAAAAAATTGATTCGCTCAGATTTTAATGAAAGTTTGGAAATAGCTAGACACAAGTCTAATCAATACTTTGAATTGTATTTTATTAAAAAAAACTAATTCAGGATTTTTCTTTTAAAAACATCGATTTTTTTAATTTTCAAATGTCTAGAAAGGCAACAAGTGCATATTCTTCAGGATGCAAAACTTTTTTAATGTGTTTGCAGAGCTGTTTCTGTGGATTTTTCTAATTCATAGGTATGCTGAAATTTGTGAAGGGGCCTCTGGTTGGAAATGTATCCCTTATATGTCGCTCCACCTTTTTCTCACTGTTTTCAGAAGTAAAGACGTCAGACTAATCATTGTATGAGACTTAGCCGCATAGTAATTGGTTTTACCAGGTTTTGGAATAAATATTCCTTTGGCTATGCTTTATCTCTGTAGATTGAACCCTTGAAAAATACATTCCATATACAAGTTGCAAAATACCCCAATTTAAGTGTTTCATACCCTTTGTAGGAACGCTGGCATAATACCATCAGTGTCTGGCGCCTTGTAGGGTTTAAAGAATGAAAGAAAGAAAGAAAGAAAAAAAGAAAGAAAGAAAAAAAGAAAGAAAGAATGAAATTTATTAGTAAACAAATATACCGACAACATATTAATATTTTGTTATTAAAAGCCTAATATAGCGACCAACCTTAAAAAGGTAGTGGAAAATATGCACACACTATAAGAAATTTGGCTTACTAATCTGATTCAAAGGCTTTTAAAAAAAGCGCTTAGTTTGAATCAGATGAAAGCGTTTTTTAAAACTATTATTGACCCGTTGTAAGCGGTTTACAGTTATTTTTGATGTGATATTTGAATATCATTTGGATTTGTTCTCCAATGTTGAACTTCTTCTGTAGCGTTCTGTTGCATTATCAGAGATCCTGGCAAAAGTACTTCCATTAGAGGAGATAAGGCTTCTTCCTATTCATTGGTGTATTTACCTGATGGAAGAAAAAAACTCGAAGGTTGGCAGATGATAACATTACTTAAGAATTTTGTCATTTTTAAAGCTTCTCGGTAGCTATTCACATCTTGGCAAAATTCTTTCTATGATTTTCGTTTCATACTACAAATAGTTTTCTTGTACTGACACCGTTTTGTTTGGTATGTACTCCAATCATCATCATTCTCTGTTCCAAGTACCTTTCTAAGTTCAGTTTTAGATTCTTTATGTAAATTGGTCAGCTCAACTGTCCTCCATAGATCTTTAGATGACATGCTTTTTGGTAGGTTTTGTTGATAGTAAATTCTATGAATTCAGCCTTTTTTTATTATCCTTGATATTATTTAATTTAGCTAAGTGATCTTATAGCTGCCTTTCCAGGGTTTCTCCTATATACTAGTGAATTGTTTGTCCTGCCCAAGCAGAAGATGATCTGCCAGTATTGAATCCTCATTAGAGACCTGCCACTGCAAGATTTGTTGGCAATCCAATGCGAGACCAGCGTTATGTCTAATACTTCCTGCCTTGTTCTGGTCACAAAACGTTGGTTCATTCTAACAATTTAGAATCTCCAGATTTGTTGGTACAAAGCAGTTAAAAACACAGACGCCTCTCGCATTGATGTCAGTACTACCCCATTGTATGTGGAGAGAATTTGAATCATATCCATTGACACATGGAATATGATTATTGTTAGAGTATTGTACTAATTTAACTTCTCAGACGTTGGTGGATTACAATAAATTCATAAAATGGTAGATTGCATCAAATGGTAGATACATTGAGACTATGATTAGCTTTTTATATTAATCAACAGCTGCTATGTCTTGTGGCGGAGAGCGTGTTGCAGCTTAGGTTCTCAAAATAAATATAAAATATAGCTAGTAAAAAGTCACCATTCCGCCGTTACTTAATTGCGTTTCAATTTTCATTTAAATTTTATTAATTCTGTAGTATGCAAATCTACAGTAGCTGCGCCGCTCGCCGCGCGTGCCAAAGTTAACCATTTCAAGCAGTCAAATTGCTCTGCACGGTGTGTGGGCACAGCGGATCCCTTATTATTGTTGCGCGCTTAACTTTGAAATACAGTCGTATCTACCGTTCGGGGATTGGGACCCCTTCTTCAGTCGGCAGACCCAGCCTAGGTAGTTTTATTTATTTAATACCTTATTTATAACGTTTGATTCCCCCACCTGAGATGCCGACAATCTGCAGTTGGTTACGGCCAACTTAGATAGGAGTTGTAACTGAGGAAAAATAACTCAGTGGCTGACTGAGTTGTTTTTCGTGAGATAGGGAAAAATTCTGGGGAGCCGGAGTCTCTCAGCATCAGCATGGTGACAAGGTATATTACCTTGAAACAGGTATTATTTTAATTTTTCTTGAAAATAGCATGTAATTTAAATTAATTCAAACTTGAGTTAAGAGGTAAGATAACCCTTCAGAAGTGGACATCAAAGCCCTTCCTAATCAAATTCTAACCGTGTTAAATTCAAGACCGTTTTCAAATAATAGCAAATTTCTTTTATAAAATCTCTTTTCCGCATTCGCTACGCTAAGTCCTCTCTTACTAGTCACCCTTTTAATCCAACCGTTTATGTTTATTTTTACAAACCGTTATTTTTGCCTTTACTTTTACTAGTGTTGCGGGTAAAAATAACCCAGGTATTAAAACGTGTCTTACAAAGTTAAAGCCTTAAAAAAAATTCCAAAAATATTTTTTTTGTGCCCAATATAAAGTTTACTAATATGTTTGCCGCAACGCGGTCAGTTATCCTAGTGTAATAATCAAAATAAATACTCTTGCATAAACGGTTGTAAACAAAATCATTTATCTTGCGCAAATCGCTACACAAAGCTATTCAAAATTTATGTAAAACCACTTGTGTTTAACGCGGTCACACTTGTAATTATCGTAATCGTAACATATCTTACACAACACTTATTCTTAGGGTGGTTACCCTATCCAATCCCTCTTCTTTTTACAAAATAAGTAAAAATTCGCTTGAATTTTTAATGTTTCACTGAAGGGATAGTTATGAGAGTGGAATTTACAAATCGTCTTTTAAGTGTTCGGTTTTTGCTTCATTTTTGAGGTCAAGACCTTGGTTGTAACTTTTTGTGGGGCTTAACTGCGAAGTTAAGTTCACTGGTCTTCTTTAAATTTCCAACCCATTGCACCTAGGTTTCACCTCAAAAACGCATCCACTCTCGAAAGTACACCTTCGATTGGAATCCATAAAAATCCAAGTTTTTACTTATTTCTACAGCATTTTTAAAGAAGACTAAAACCTCTGGTCTTTAATTCCACCCTCAAATTTCACACCCATATTTTTAATGTTCCAAAATTAGCTTATAAACTTTCCAGCTAACTATCAGTATTCCAAAGCCTTCTTTGATGTAACTGATTTGATATCTGTGAACTTTTTGAGGAGGAATTCACTGGAGAATTACTCGGCAAATAACTAATTCCTTTTGTCGCACTGGACGTGTTAATGTTTCATTGTGTAAACCAACTCCCATTCATTAACACCTCCGTCGACAATAAAAAAACAAAAACAGCTGTCCAGTGTTCCTTTTAGTACCCATTTTTGTAAAGACTGAAAATTATCAGTCTTAAATCCCATCTATACCTTACTCACGGTCCTTAGGTTTATCACACACCTTTACCCTCTTTCCCAGTCAACGATATTTCACTCTATTAGTGTCAAATTGACATCAGTTTCCAAATTGAGCTTTCTTTTGAAGTGGCTGGAATCTTCAGCCTTGGCTAATTCTCTCACCTAACACGGTGAGGTTTCAAACTGCCCTCAAAAAGGGCGTAGGCGCCAATCTACATGGACCTATATTCTAGACAGATGTTCCGAATCGTGGAGAACTTTTACCACCCAACTTTTTGTCGGAGCTGATCGCCTCAGCTCTAACTAATTTTCGCACCCAACACGGTAATGTTTCACCGCAACCTTAAGAAATTTTCAGGAAACGGATTGTTGTTTTAACTTTGGTTCCCCAGAAATCAGCTAAGAAGAGATTTCTGAGTAACTTTTTGAATGGGTCGGACAATTCAGCCCAACTTCTTCTGTACTCCCGACACGGTCTCGTTTCACTGCAGCTTCTCTAAGGGTTCCACCTCATCCATTCATTAGTCACCACTACGTAATCCCAACGTAGTAATTTTTGTACAAGCCATAGTCCTCATTGGCTTCCTTAAATTATTCTCATCTTTTTACACTCGTAAAATTAATGTTTCATTTTAATTCAATATCCAACCAAACTAATTAACCCTCGCAGCAGCTCCTCTTCTATCAGTTGATTAGTTTGCGTTTTGGCATTTGATTCAGACTTTTTGAATACTGGAAAAACATTCCAGTAACCTTCTCCTGCCATTCTCCACTTCTCCTCCCACTCCACTGTAACCCGACTTGACCCCAAGGTCAAGAGGGAGTGTCGTGTAGTTCCCCGCACATACAGGTTAAAAATTAATTACCACATATTATGTGCTCTTTTCACATTTTTATAACTGAGCTATTTAAAAATAGGGAAAAACCACTGTTCTTTTCAAACAAGTAAGGAAGTGTCGTAGTGTGACGAACAAAGGGCTCACAATACCAGCTTGTCCCCTTTTGTCCGTTACAGTCTTAAGAACTGGAAGAGAAAGAATATTAATATTCTAAGACACAAGTAAGCATGCTCTTGGTTGTATAGCATTTATATTGTGTACTAACATAACTTTAGACCTTAGTCATCTGATCCGATTGTTCGCAATGGGCGGCTTCAGTAGCAGGGATATAAATGTATGCAGTTTTGATATGATGCAGAATAAAACAAATAATGCCTCTTTGCTATGCAACAAGTTAATCTGAAAAAATAGTGCTGATGTTAGTCATGGTTACAACAAATATATCAGTTTTTACATATTTACACAATATTTCTTTTCAGGATCTTATCCTTAGACCTACTTTGACAAAAATCTGGGAACTGCAAAGCTCACCCAATGGTTTAAGAAATAGCGTTGAAGGCCCAACAGCTTTAAAGCCTTAACCAATGGTTGGTCTATACTGAGAGTCAGTAGTTGCCCATTTTTGCTACTGTCTCAGGCCCAGGCTTTCCATTGGTCGATCTTTAAGGTTTTGTTTTTGATATTTCATCTCCACAATACTTGCGGCGCATGCAGGTTGCAGCCTGAATATTACACTCTTGCTTTTGTTAGCTCCAGATTGTTGAGTCTTATGACGTGAAAGCTTTTGCCCTTAAACTAGTCGATTTCTGGAACCATTTTGTTGAGCCACTCCAGTGTAGCCATGTTGGCACAAAATAATTTCAACATATCATCAAGCAGCCCACATTTTTCAAACTGAAACGGTGGTTCTTTATTAATTATTGCTTTGTCAATGAAGGTGTCAATTTGAGAGTGTATGTGCTGGACGACTTTGTCAGTGACAGTTGCTTGTGTCCTTAGATTGTCATTGTCTAAACCCCATTTACATACAATGAGCATCTTTAGCAACTGCCACTGCATATGAAAACGTTTTTACAGACGTTTGGCGCTAAGAGCATTAGGAGTTGACTGATTGGAAGCCCTCAGTCGCTTTCCAGCAGCTTCAACGGTGAGTTCTGAGCCACTTCTTGTAAGTGGAGCCTATTGCTGGTTACCTCGCCACTAGAAGCAGCAGCATTTGTGCAAAAGTCAAATTTGCTTTCAAGTGTACCAAGGCCCTGAGCAGGTTTTTTCTTAATCTTTTTTCCCATTAAGTTTTTTGGTTTTTTTTTTTATGAAATCGTAGGGTCTTTAAATTCTTCCTTTTGTTTTCTACTGGTACTGGATTTATCACTTAATAACATGGATTTGTCCAGTTCCGCTAAACCGTCAGCTAATGAAAAAAAAATTTTTGGTAACAAGTAGGGTAATGAGTTATTTTGCAACATAAAGTAAAAATTTTTTTTGAAAACTACAGTTGACACAGGGACTAAGATGAAATCTTAGTGCTCTTTGCCTAGTCCCGGATCGGCTTCAATATGTAGCGGCAGGAAAGGGGGTCAAGCTGGTATTCTCTGTTGGTACAAAGGAAAATTGAGTTGCTAGTAACTCGCTACTGTACTACCTAACGTTTATTTACACATTAAACAATTGAGGCGTGAGCTCCCTTTGAAACAAAGCGTAAATAACAAATACTTAGCTGAATGAAAGGGTTTAAGTGTAATACATCTCTATGGATCAATAAAGGATAAGGAACTTCCAATGAGAGATTGAGTGGGACGGAAGACTCAGTGTAAAGATAGTGGTTTTGGCGCACGGTTTGGTGTGCCGGAATGGTTGAATTACACTTGAAAGTTTTACAGTTATTTTAAGATAGGGGGTTGTGTTGTGGAGTAATTAGGCGTTAAACTGACTGGGGGGTTTAATTAGTGCTGCCACTAATTAAACTGGTATAACCTTGGGCACAATTTACATGTTTTTAAGCAGAGCTGAAAAATAAGAAATGAACTGGGACAACCACTTTGGCAAAAATAAAAGACAACAACAACAGGAAATTTGACAGTTGTTCATTGCAAAAAGGTTTTAAATAAAAATATGTTTTTGGGGCGAATTTACAGTTAAATGTAACTTTGCTGAGGTTTATTTTAGCCTACCTAAATGATTTGTTTTTACGCGTGACTCCAATTACCTGACCGGGCTACAGATGATTGGACGGTGCCATTCTGCAAGTAATTTTGTAAAAAATCCGCCGTGACCTAACTAAGTGTTTGGAGATTGTTTCAGCCAACAATCTTTAAACGGTTCAACATACAGTTCTTACTTAGTCCAGCCATGACTGGTCGCAGATGTCGGCATCAAAATGGTTAAAAAAACAACAAAATAATATATAGGCACCTTGCACTGGAACTCGGTTTATACATGAAGTATGCAATATACAAAAGCTTTACCATAATGGATAATTACCGTATCTCCTACTTATCTTTCGTAGTATGCAGATAATTCGATCGAAAGCGCGCGAAATTTTGATCCAATGATCTGCATACTACAAACGATAAGTAGGAAATACTGTAATAATCCATTATGATGACGCTTATGTATATTGCATACTTTATGTATAACCGAGTTCCAGTAGCAGTGCCTATAAAAAACTCAAAATAAAAAAAACCCTAACATATGAAGCTCGCCTGATATGGTGGTTCCCGTTCAGGGAGTTGGTGAAATTGCCGCCTTGGATAGGAAAAGTAAAAACAATAATATGGAACACACAAGCCCTAAGCTTTTATACTACAGGTCGCTGTTTCATAAAAATTAAGGAATTCAATTTTTTTGTAAAAACCCCATCTTTTTTGTAAATCTCAGTTTTTGCTTTGTAATTTTAAAGATCCTAATGTTAAACATACACTGGGCTGA
The DNA here is from genome assembly GCA_030248175.1 of Microlaimidae sp. YZB2_3. NCBI lineage: Eukaryota > Metazoa > Nematoda > Chromadorea > Desmodorida > Microlaimidae > Microlaimidae sp. YZB2_3. The sequence continues at coordinate 10,184 of JASAMX010026486.1, forward strand.
TTCAACAAAAATGACCTACTTCGTGTTTGATATAGTACACCTGAACATCTTTCAGCCGCCATCTTTTAAAAAACGAGCGCTTTGACCAATAAAACGTGAGAGTGACAAAATTTCTGCTGGCAAAGACCAGATTAATGTCGCTTACAAAGAAAGAATGCACTTTTACAAAGAAATGGCATGTTTGTAACTTTTATGAAACAGCGCCCAGGAGTAAAAATGTTTGCTTGCGACTTGGCATGACACGGTTACTGTAGAATTTGTATATGTGTCAAAAGCGCGTGTATTTGAAATTGGCGGCAAAATAGCGTTTTAGAATTAATGCACAGGCGGTATTTTAACGTTTTGCAACTTGTCCATTCTCTCCGCCACACTATACAACTATTCCCACATGGCAACAACTCGCTATATAGCTATTCCCACGTGGGGAGATAGAGATGTAGTGTTAGTTTTAGGAGAAGCGGCGCACCTTCCAATACGCCCACCCCAATATAACCGACATTATTATTTTTACTTGACATAATTTTAAGGGGGTTGAGGGTAATAGTTGTCTTGTTTGGATTTGACCCCTACGGCAAAACCAATTCATGCCAGGATGAGACATGCCCTACATCTATCATCTAGAAAATGAGAGACACTGGTATAACCCAGCATAAAATCACTATTGGAGTGGTAAAGCCAATATGGGGTAATCCGTAATCAATGTAAAAGATGTTAATTGGTTAGTTGTGACTCATTGTGCATGGACTAAAAAACAGTCCATTCTCTGTGCCACACTATACAACTATTCCCACCTGGCAACAACTCGCTATATAACCATTCCCACCTGGGGAGATAGAGATGTGGTGTTAGCTTTAGCAGAAGCGGCGCACCATCCAATACGGCCACCCCAATATAACTGACATTATTATTTTTACTTGACATAATTTTAAGGGGATTGAGGGTAATAGTTGTCTTGTTTGGATTGGACCCCTACGGCAAAACAAATTCATGCCAGGATGAGGCATGGCCTACATCTATCATCTAAAAAATGACAAACACTGGTATAAACCAGCATAAAATCACTATTGGAGCGATGACGCCAATATGGGGTAATCAATGTAAAAGACGTTAATCGGTTAGTTGTGACTCATTGTGCATGGACTTAAAAACAGTCCATTCTCTGCGCCACACTATACAACTATTCCCACCTGGCAACAACTCCCTATATAACTATTCCCACCTGGGGAGATAGATATGTAGTGTTAGCTTTAGGAGAAACGGCGCACCTTCCAATACGCCCTCCAATATAACTGACATT
>JASAMX010026487.1:0-7500 GCA_030248175.1 Microlaimidae sp. YZB2_3
TATTGCTAGCCAAAATTTTTCCCGCATATGTTTTCTTATTGGCAGTTTCAAAATATATTACAAATAAATGCATTTAATTTGAATTTGAAATCCAGAACTCTGTATCGTGGTGGAACCGCCGACCCAATTTTCGTTATAAGAAGGTAGGTCCATAGTTAAGAATGGGTTCAAAGTTTACCAAATTCACTTCTTTGGTGTCTACACTAAATAACAAATTAATTGTATAAATTATGAAAAAAAATTGAAAAATAATGACCAAGCTACAAAAAAAAACGTTTTACCAAAATTAAACAATAACTATTCCAATTATTAAATTTTAATGTAAAAGTGAAAAACATTTATTAATTGCATAAGATTAAAACTGTTTGGAGGCAGTCAGATCCATCACCCGCTTTTTTTATCCAAAATACAAAACTAAAAAAAATAATTAACATTTGCTCAACATGATTTAAAGGATTATGTATGTATGGAAGACCATTGGGATCGTTGCACAGTATTCGCAGATGTAGTGAGAGCAATCCCTGTAACAACGGTTATAACTGCAAGCCAAACGCTTTTGGACTTTCCAATATTAAAGTGTGTTGTCCATCCAAAGAAACATTATGCTCCCAGCCCATGGATACAAGGAACGACGTGTCGAGCACCTCACGTATGTTTTGATTAAAATTTTTGTGTTTTTTTGATAGATTTTTTTCATTTTCACGTTTATTCTTAATAATAATTTTATTAATTTTGTTTTATTGCGGATTGTTTGGATAAAATTGACGTTTGATATGATATTTCAGTTAATTATTATCACTCTTAGCATATTTGGAAAAAATTGTTATATAACTTCAAAAAACTTTTCAAAAAAAGTATATCGACGTTTTGTTATTTTGTTAGTAAAATATTTAAATAGCAAAATTGAATTTTTTGGAATATGAGTATGAATTTTTTTATATTTTTTTAAAAATTTTTATGATTTTATATTTATTACGGTTTATTTTTTTAAAACAGCTGTCCCTTTACTTAATATTCATTGTTATTTCAAGCAAAATGTCAACTTTATCTGTTTAGATGCTTGCATTAACACTTTGAGATCTTAACCGTAAATCAGAACAGAAGGGATTACGCGCCAGTGCTGCTCAGTGTTGAACTTTGCGTTTCACTTCCGGTAACAAGTTTAACACTGAAACAGTCGGATCCTTATGCGGAAAGCTTTCCAGCCCTTATCGAACGATAAAATTTCAAAGGCTTAAAACAAAACTGTTCTATATTCGTCGTTACTAGAAAGCTGACACATTGACTCGAGATTATCTAAAATGTACGTAACTGTGACTCTTTTTATATCTTAACGCACAATTAATATAAACAAAATGAGTCAGGAGTCACGTTAATTTTATAGTGATTGTGATTCCTTGTGTCACAATAACGACGTAATGTTTTACCCGGCTCTTTGCAGCAGTAGTTTCTCCCTGTCTGTGGTTTGCTGGCAGGAATAGTTTGGCGGGCAGCCGTCAAAAAAGCCGAAATGTCCGGGGTTGCACACCTGGGCCCCCCGATTCGGCGGTGCCTAACGTAAGGCCGCTGCCCCGTTAGGCATTTTGGAACCTCCAGGCAGCAGTAGTATTCATGGCGCTAAACAGAAAAAAAGCTTTGCAGTAATAAATAAAATATCGATTAATTACCAAAAAATGAAAGAATTAGATATACGACAGAAACAGCCACCAAACAACACTGTTGAACATTAGATGAGGTACCCTGGTTTTTTTCGCAGGTGTATCCGTAACCGCAGGTGTGTTGATACGTGGCGTTGCATCGCGTTGGCAAGTTGCCAAACGAGGATCTCTGCACGTCCACGCCGTTCTCGCAGTAAACGGGGTTGGTGCTTGAGTGTATTTTCTTGGTGGCAAAAGTTTTGGCAATCGTCCAATGTTCTGAAGTTATTGTCAGTTCCGCCACAACCGAGGTGCTCGAAGGGTTGGCAAGTGTTGGTGGTTTCATTGAAACTGTACCTGATCTAAATTAAAAGTGATAAGTGACAAGTGACGAGTGATAAGTACAACGCGTTCACACAGCTGTGACATGTGACAGTGTAACAGTGTAACTGCGCTCACTTGAGGTAATGCCTTTTAGATCCTAGTTTGTAACTTAAGTTGAAGTTTAAGACTATATGCGAAGCAAGCCTAAGCCTAAATCTTAAATTTTAAATTAAGCTAAAACATAATAAATTTATAATTTGCAAACTTTTTTATAAAATACTTCGACCCTATCGACCCCAATATCAAATAATAAAAACATTTTTTTCAAATAAGCTTATTCGAATTAAAAATATACAGCGGATCATGCATAATTTAGTAGTTTGTTTATTTAAAGTTACCCAACAAGTTGTTTTTAAAGATCTCGAGTCGAACGGGTCGCTTTCTAATAACGAAATGCATTTTTTTAGTAAGTTTTGGTCATTTTTACTGCTAAAAAATTTTACGCTAAAGAACCTAATGTTTACCATTACAAATTGTTCTGGGTAAATAATTGATGACCACGATAATTAACCCTCTTTTCTTTTACGGTTTTGGATATTTTTTATCTGAATACATAATACAAAAACAGTTTAAGTTGCCAGTTAATTTTTTTAAGATTTCTTTAAATTATCTTGATGAGTTACACACACTCGTTAAATACTAAAAAATAAACTAAAATAAACATATACATTAAAATTATAAAAATCTATTGAAAAATTCATACTCATATTTCAAAAAATTTAATTTTGCTATTTAAATATTTTACTAACAAAATAACAAAACGTTGATAGACTTTTTTGAAAAGTTTTTTGAAGTTATATAACAATTTTTTCCAAATATGCTAAGAGTGATAATAATTAACTGAAATATAATAACAAAAGTCAATTTTATCAAAACAATTCTAATAAAAAAAATTAATAAAATTATTATTAAGAATAAACGTTAAAATGAAAAAAATCTATCAAAAAAACACAAAAATTTTAATCAAAACATACGTGAGGTGCTCGACACGTCGTTCCTTTATCCATGGGCTGGGAGCATAATGTTTCTTTGGATGGACAACAAACTTTAAGATTGGAAAGTCCAAAAGCGTTTGGCTTGCAGTTATAACCGTTGTTACAGGGATTGCTCTCACTACATCTGCGAATACTGTGCAACGATCCCAATGGTCTTCCATACATACATAATCCTTTAAATCATGTTGAGCAAATTTTAATTAATTTTTTAGTTTTGTACTTTGGATAAAAAAAAGCGGGTGATGGATCTGACTGTCTCGAAACAGTCTTAATCTTATGCAATTAATAAATGTTTTAACTTTTACATTAAAATTTAATAATTAGGATAGTTTGTTTAATTTTGGTAAACGTTTTTTTTGTAGCTCGTCAGTTATTTTTCAATTTTTTTCATAATTTATACAATTAATTTGTTATTTAGTGTAGACACCAAAGAAGTGAATTTGGTAAACTTGGAACCCAGACTTAACTATGGACCTGCCTGTAATAACAAAAATTGGGTCGGCGGTTCCACCACGATACAGAGTTCTGGATTTCAAATTCAAATTAAATGCATTTATTTGTAATATATTTGAAACTGCCAATAAGAAAACATATGCGGGAAAAATTTTGGCGACTTTTTTGTATAATTTAAAGCATTGCAAAATGATTTATTTTTCTAAGTAACCCAAAAAATTTACATATGAAAAACCTTAGTTACTAAAAAAATTGCCTTAAATAATGATTAAAAGTCAACCAAAATACTTGAAATTGGTTTAGTATTGTTGAAAAATCTTTGGTTTCTAAGAAAATTGGGTAAAATTATTTATTTTATAACAAATTCTAATTTCGCTGCGGAACCGCGGACCTAAAATTTTGTTATGCTAGGTAGGCCCATAGAACTGGAACCAAGTGTGTGTGTGTGTGTGTGTGTTTGTTTGTGGGTGTGTGTGTGTGTTTGTATGTGGGTTTGTGTGTGTGTGTGTGTGTGTGTGTGTGTGTGTGTGTGTGTGTGTGTGTGTGTGAGTGAGTGTGAGTGTGTGTTTTTTGTGTGTGTGTGTGTGTGTGTGTGTGTGTGTGTGTGTGTGTGTGTGTGTGAAAAAAAAAAAAGGGGGGGGGGGGGGGGGAGAGAGAGAGAGAGAGAGAGATAGAGAGAGAGTGAGAGAGAGAGAGAGAGAGAGAGTGAGAGAGAGAGAGAGTGTGTGTGTGTGTGTGTGTGTGTGTGTGTGTGTGTGTGTGTGTGTGTGGTGTGTATGTGTATGTGAATTTATTTTAATGCTTATTTAACCAATGCTGCTCAATGTTATTTTATTGATTTACAATTTCCAATGTTGTTGAGATATTGAGATAATAAAGAATAATAGAGTAAGTTCGTACCAGAAAAACAAAACTGCTCGCACAAAACCTGCGTATAAAATTTATTTAAAGTACCACCATGACCAGTGTACTGGAACTGAGAGCACTTTCCTAAAGTTTTATCAAAATACCATAACCTTTTGACTTGATTTGAGTATGGGTAGACTATTCCTGTATCAAGCGGAGCGCTGCAGACAACCTCTATAAATTTATTATTAAACTTAATTCTGAAAGGTTTATTGACTACTAAATTTAATAAAAAATCATGTATTTAAAAATCTATATAAGGTTACAATGCTTAAAACAGCACTGTCACAAATTAAATTCCTATATCGCTCAAAACACATTACTCCTTTAATGCCCAACCGAGTAAGCTGAAATTTAAAAATATAATAGCCTTGTAGTGGAGCAGTCTAAATACCAAAATCGAATTTGATAAGTTTGGTATTAAGGAGCAGTCCGGTTCTGGCGATATAGGAATTTGATTTGTGTTTAATGTGTTTTTTTCCTTTAATGTGTTTTTTTAAGCGAACAAAGATTTTAGCATTAACATTACATATTATTATGAAATGTATTTTTTTAAACGCTTTATAATAATTTAAATTCTAAGTTGAAAAAAACTTTTAATAATTTTTTCACTTGAGAATTTTGCTTTTGCTTTGAAAAACAGGTCCACATTTTACTAATATTTAATACTTAGGTTTTTTTTTTGATTTTTACACATTTGTTTTTTTGATTGTCTGGGTTTACCCAATCAAAAAATTTCTTAAATATTTAGAGAAATTTAAAAATGTTTTTTGTATTATTTTTTTGGCTTGCATTCAATCTAATTTTTTGTTCTCTCAATAGTAAAAATTTAAAAGAAAACAATATAGCTACAGTGGGGTTTATGAACCCCAATAATTTTTTTCCCAAAATTTAATACACTCACTATATAATCTAAACTAAATATTGGTTTATAAATATTTAATACATTAACTACACAAACAGTACTAGATATTCGTATTTAGAATAATGTATGCCTGAAAATGTAGTTTTAAAGTAAATTTAAATATTTTTAATTTTTATTTTTTAGTAAATTAAACAAAAAATTTTATAAAATAGAATAAAAATAGTTTTAATGGGGGTGAAAACAGTGTCTTGGAATTATTGTATTGAGTTTACGATCAGATGCGTGTATTACAAATAAAAGACAAAATAAACCATTTACTTGGTAATAAGCAACAAAAATTTCCAGTGGGAGTCTCAACGCACTGATGATTTTTACCGCAAGCACTGTCAGAGGTACAAGTTTTTGGAATGTCTCCGTTCATAAGAGGCAAGCCAACTGGACAAACTCCGTTAATTGCGCAATAGTTTTCACATGATTTTTTATTGTCGAATCTAAATCACATTTTTACAAATATTCATTTCTGCCGAATTTATCTTTTTTAACTTATTTTTTTATGCTATTAGATGGTTATTAATCAAATAATTATGTATAGTTAAGTTAATTTATAGGTTCTATTCAAAATAATGAAGTAATGCATAATGTTGTTAAAACCTTGAGACAACACTCTAAACAGTCGCATCGTATTATAGTTTTCAAAGAAAAAATTACAAGTACATAACAGTTTCCATCTTTTTTTATCAATTTCAGACCTGATTAGCAAAAAAAGTTGCTGTTCTTTTATTTCAGATACTTTTACATTTTTATAAAAATACTTCGTCAAATGAATCTTAAAATGTGCTACTAATCAATCAGTGTTATTAAAATTTTACCTGTTATCACTTTCTGCACAACCATTAAAGAGAAACGATTCACAATTTTTTTTAACTGGGTCATAATAAAATTTTGTCTCCTTTTTTCCCCCATGACATAAGCTATAAAACAATAGCTATAGCTATCTATCTTTGTTTGTTTTACAATAAAACATTTTAATTCGTTTACATATAAACTTTCCATTTGATCGATAAACATAAAAAACCATAAGGTTTTGTTCATTTATTCTAACGAACAGATGCACAAATCAATTTATATAATATAATATAATTTGTATCCATCACTTACGTATGGTCTTCATACGTCTTGCTGGAGATTGAATGTAGTGAACAAGCACACCTTTTTAGTTTTGTAGTGACACTTTTAAACTATTTTTCTAACTAAATTTTACATTAACTTAGAAAGGATCTTATGACCTGCACTCAATGTTTCTTTTTTTTTCATATATTAAAGAAATAAAATTGATTTTTTTAACTTGAACATAAAATTTAGTTTTTTCTATGTCCAAGACACAAGCTAAAAATCAAAATGTAACCTTTTTGATTGTATCTTTAATTATTCATTATAAACTTTTTTCTGTTTGGTTGTCACTGTTTTTTTAAGAAGAAAATGAACAAGATGCTCTGGATTCAATAAATATAAGTATATCAAGTAATTGGAAAGAATTTTCATTCTAAGCCCATTAGCGGTATAAAAATGATTTGCTAAAATTGTGGATGGAAATCATAAAAATAATTTTAAAAAGCGAAAAACAGAAGAAGACTATAGTTTGTATCACAAATATATGCATAAGCAAAACTCGACGCAAACATTGATTGACTGACACATACAAAAGTTATTTAAGGCATTGCTAAATTTCTTTGTTGTAAGATAAACTAGTTTATGATAAAAAAATTGTTTATATTTGACGTCTTTAGTACTGTATATATAAAATAAAAAATAAAAAGCAAAGAGCATAAAGCCAGCTTAAGTTTAAGCTGTCATTGTGCTCGCTAAGTACAACCAATGCCCAGAAAAATACATTTGGATCATTTAGATAATAATATTCAATTGTATCAATAGGACTCCTGAATAATTTAATCGGACTTGAAATCTTATACTAGAACATATCCAAAAATGACGGTCAAAGTTTGTAAATGTAGACTTTAGAATGCTTTTGACTATTGCTTACATTATTTTATACAGCAGTGAAAATCAAAAATATAGGCACCTTGCACTGAAACGCAGTTTATACATAAAGTATGCAATATACATAAGCGTCACCATAATGGATAATTACCGTACTCCTACTTATTTTTTGTAGTATGCAGATCAACCGATCGAAATTTCGCGTGCTTTCTATCGGTTGATCTGCATACTACGAAAAGATAAGTAGGAGATACGGTAATTA
>JASAMX010026487.1:12500-17866 GCA_030248175.1 Microlaimidae sp. YZB2_3
ATTAATCGATATTTTATTTATTACTGCAAAGCTTTTTTTCTGTTTAGCGCCATGAATACTACTGCTGCCGGGAGGTTCCAAAATGCCTAACGGGGCAGCGGCCTTACGTTAGGCACGGCGAATCGGGGCCCCAGGTGTGCAACCCCGGACATTTCGGCTTTTTTGACGGCTGCCCGCCAAACTATTCCTGCCAGCAAACCACAACAGGGAGAAACTACTGCTGCAAAGAGCCGGGTAAAACATTACGACGTTATTGTGACACAAGGAATCACAATCACTATAAAATTAACGTGACTCTGACTCATTTTGTTTATATTAATTGTGCGTTAAGATATAAAAAGAGTCACAGTTACGAGTATTTTACGACGCTTCTGACTCATTGTGTCAGAGTAACGACGAATATAGAACAGTTTTGTTTTAAGCCTTTGAAATTTTATCGTTCGATAAGGGCTGGAAATCCGCATAGGGAATTCCGCGCCACCGCTGTTCAGTGTTAAACCTCACGTGGACCGGAAGTGAAACGCAAAGTTCAACACTGAGCAGCACTGGCGCGTAATCCCTTCTGCGGATTTGCAGCGGAAAAAATCTCAAAGTGTTAATGCAAGCATCTAAACAGATAAATTGACATTTTGCTTGAAATAACAATGAATATTAAGTAAAGGCAGCTGTTTTAAAAATATAAACCGTAATAAATATAAAATCATAAAAATTTACAAATAACCATGGATCCTTCCGTCAACAAAACTAAAAATAATGTATTTATATTTTACAAAAAAAAGGTTGAGTCTTAATTCTGGATGTTCTTAGCTCCACTAATTATTTTGAGGGAACCACTGTGCCTTGTTAATGAGTAATCTAAAATTTATTCATTTTCGAAAAATGTTTTAAGTTATTTTAAAGGACGTTTTAGAACTATTTTAAATGTTTTTGCAATCACAATTACAAAAAAAACAAATAATAGCGAATAAGATATAAAATTTTGATAACACCAATGTCTTGTTCATTTAAATACAAATAAAATGATAGTTTAGTTTTTAAAATACCCTCAATATGGCAAAAGTTATGACTGCTTTTGCGAACAAAAGATTAATTGCAATAATGTATATTTTAAGTATTTGTTAATCTAAATCTATTATTTAGCAAAAATATTTTATATATAATATAATATAATATAATATAATATATATATAATAAAATATATATATCAATATGAATATAATATAATATAATATAATATAATATAAGTATAATAGAATATAGATATAATAAAATATAATATAATATAATATAATATAATATAATATAATATAATATAATATAATATAATATAATATAATATAATATATAAATAATATAATATAATATAATATAATATAATATAATATAAAATATAATATAATATATAATATAATATAATATAATATAATATAATATAATATAATATAATATAATATAATAATATAATCTTTTATAAACATTTTTCGGGATTTTTTAATTTCCATTTTTTCAAGACTTAGGACTAATTTATTGATTTTTGTATTTTTTGGGTGAAGCTTAGCTAAGGGGGTGAATCTATAAAATATCAAAATATAATGAAAGAATAAAATTAATAAAATCAGTGCTGCAACAACAGAAAAGAAATGTTGCAAAACATTATAATAAAATCTTGGATTGAAATTTAAAACAACAACTATGGTTGAAAAACATCTAGCTGACCTCAAAAAATTGTATGAGGGACATGACAGAACCAATTAAAATTGTGCGGTTGTAACGTTTAAAAAACTATTAGAACGCATATTTTTTCAATCCCGATTTTTAACAAAATATCCAAAACAAAGTTTTGGCCGTCAAAAATTGAGGTTTCTGCTCCGAATTTATTAATTTGATACAAAAAGTTTCAAAATAGGTATTACATCTATAATTTCTAAGCGTTTTTTTTATATTTAAGCTGTTTTGTTAATAAATAGTCAATTTATTGCTGCGATTCATCCAGGTTAGCCAAATAAAAATTGCCAGAGAGTTTAAAACTAATCATAATAACATCTGCAAAAAATGCACACGGAATAAATATGCACAAACAACCAATACTGTATGATTAGATTATATATTGATAAGATTGTGTAATAAAAATATAAATTATAAAAATAATTAGTTTTTTCGCCAGTATAATGATGTATTTTGTGATAAAGAGAAAACACAAAGGCCTACGGCTGGTAAATGTTCTATCAACTTTTAAGATTAGTTTTTTTCTAGTGCGAGCCTTGTAGACTAAACTTAAGATTGTGGTAAAACTTATGTGCTATTAAAAGAAAAGAGTTAAAACATATTTACTATTTTTCTTGTAGTAGTAATGTTAAACTATGGTCATGTTCTTATTTTTTTATGTGCTATTAAAAGAAAAGAGTTAAAACATATTTACTATTTTTCTTGTAGGAGTAATGTTAAACTATGGTCATGTTCTTATTTTTTTAATTTCCAAATTTAGAAAGTCGGTAAAAAAAATTTTTAATTTTTTTACTGTGACAAAGCAGTGACTCCAATAAAAATGAATTTTAGTAGCTTTAGTAATTTTAGCAGTTTATACCTTTTAATAAACGAGGAGACCGTACTGTACCGTACGGTAGCGATATTTCTTTAAATAACTTTTTTTTTAAATTGAGCTCCTATTTGGTAAGTTGTAAATATTTTTCAAAACCTTATTTTCAATTTTTCAGCGAAAAAAATGACATAATATTAAATGAATAAATAAAATATATCAATAATTTTATAATAAATCGACAATAAATCTTTACAGAGCCTGACCAAGCGTGTCCGACTCCAAGTTATCCCTACATGGATCCGAAATCCGGTGCTCTAAAAATTTGCTCCGTTTCATCACCGAGATGCCCGGCAGCTTTCAGATGCACAAGAAATGAAATGTTCGGTCAAAGCTATTGCTGTTCGAAACATTCCTTTTCCAGACGCACTGCGACGCCGATTTTCGAAGAAACGGCGACAAAATCACCGACTCCGTTCATTCCAGCTAATATTCAATACCGTGAGTTTTTTATATTTTAATTTTTAAACAAAAACAGTATGCAAACAGGGGCCTATTTTATTTCATATTTGTAAATTTTTATTTTACAAGTCTCCGCCTATTTTTTGTAAATTACATGATAGAGGATATACGACACTGCGAATATTGATCGGTCAGCGGAGATGAAATGACGTGGCTGCGACCAATCAGCGCATAGCAGTGCGCGCAGATGCTCCCCCTGGATAACAAGTCGAAAAACCTTTATCGTGTATTTTACAAAAAAATAGTCGGAGATTTGTAAAATGAGAATTTACAAAGGTTTTTATGAAACACGCCCCAGGTGCAAGTTGTAAACGTAGACGTAAATGCAATAATTTATTTTTAAGCTACTAATAAATTTCGTTTTTTTTATTAATTTTAGACCGAAGTTTTTATAGTTATCTTTAAACTTTTTTCAAAAGCTTTTTTCGCTATTTATTTTTCTTTTTAAAACGTTTTAAAACCGGTGTTTAAAGGTTTTCATATAAATTGCTTAATAACACAGAATTCTGTAAAATTATAAATGCAACATTCAGAGTGCAACACGGAAACTTCGCGTTCTACATAAGAACTTATCGCTGGTTTACGTTAGGTTAAGGTTTATGCATAGAATTCAACACAAGCTTACTGTTAGCTTAAGCTTTTACAAACTAGCTCCAAGTTAATATATTAGAGCTACAAGTTTTAAGTTCCCTCGACTCTAAGTTGCTCTCATTCTGAATATTATGTCATTAAGTGGCAAACACTAAATTCCACCGACTCCGACTCCGCCTCAAATTTCTGCAAATTATAGATTAATGTGCAGGTTAGGCGGAATTAACAGAATCTCGAACAAAATGAACCAATTCGAATGTTTTTTGAATTAATTTACCTCTTTTTACGTGTATTTTTTGGAAATTAATACTTTTTAACTGCATTACACTATAAAAACATTAAATTAATTTTAAAAACCATCAAATTACCAAATTTAACAACAAATATAATTAATTAATCTTGAGAAACTGGTAACCTTCCAATTATTGATAAACTTGTAATCCAGTTCAAGAACATGGTTTAGATTCTTGCTTTGATTTGTTTGATAAAGGATTTTTTATGTGAATATAGGGTATGATTAGGGGTTAAGATTCACGGTTTTTGGTTTTTAAATTGAAACATTTGTTATGATAAATAAATATCAAAGACGTTTTATGTTAGAAAATTTTGCAAAAAAAATTTAAGACAAAGAAATATTATTTTTCCAAAACCTAAGCGAAACCTAAAAATCAATATAAAAGTCTAAAAAAAGCTTAAAAGTTATTGAAATCTGAATAGTTTACTGCTTAAAAAAAAAACAAATATTTATTTCGGAAAATATTATGCCAAATATTACCTATAACATCAAAAGGTTTTAAAAATTATTGTGAAAAACTTGAAAACGTTTACAACTCAAAATTTGGCTAATTTCGGTCATATATTGCACAAAAATTACGTTTTTTAATAAACACTGACAAAATTTGCATAATGTTAAAAACTACGGTAAATTACTGTATATTTTGGACGGAGTCGGAGACGGTGGAATTTAGTGTTTGCCCATTAAGTTCCCTCGACTCTATGTTGCTCTCATCCTGAATATTATATCATTATTATAGCACAGCAGTTAGAGTCAAAAGTTTAAAATCGCTAAAACATATTTACCACAGGCCTAAACCCAAACCTAAACCGCAACGTAACGATTTACGTTTTTATTTTCGCGGTTTCATATTTTTAAAAATTTCTGAAGCTCCGATTTTCCAACTTACAGCTCCAAATAAAACGTACCTTTTTTTAGGAAAATTTTTGTAATAAACGAAAAATAGGTAATATAAAAGTATTCTGGCAAAAATTTCGCCATAAAGTTGCACTAAAGTTTCTTTCAAACTCCCGCCTTTTAAAGTATTAAACGTTTTTTTATTAGTTTTGATGGAATATTATTCACACGAATCCATACTGTGGCTGAGGTTTAAACTGCCATGAGGTTGATTTTTGATATAAAAGTCATAAAAAAAGTGGTAATTATTCAAGAAACAAAAATGTACCCGCAAATTCAGAGCTAAGTGGCCATTTATTCTGAAGCAAACTTTAATATAATATATTTTTTATTTTAATATATATTTAGGTATGGGCTGTGCTGACGGTAGCGACCCCTACGTCAATAACGACACCTCTACGGTTAGAATATGCAGCCCCGTTCTCAATTTTTCTTGTCCGGAAAATTTCAATTGCGAATTCAACCCCCATGTCTCCAGATATCAGTGTTGTTTAAAGCGTTTAGAAGGTATTAGTGTTTTTTCTT
>JASAMX010026488.1:0-21135 GCA_030248175.1 Microlaimidae sp. YZB2_3
AAAATATGGGTAACATTTTAGCTATGTAAAATGTTTAGATTTTTAATTGGCTAAAAAACTATTAAAGGTTTTGTTGATTTCGATGACGCAATCAACAACGGTTAACCGCGCAGTGACTTAACCCATTTAATATAAGGGAAAGAGCGCTCCGCGCTCTTCCCTGATTAAACGCATTGAGAGGCAATCGCAGTCACCCATTATTAATTAATAACAAAAAATACCTCAAATATATTTCTATTACAGCTTCGGCGATTTAAAGCAGAAAAAGCACTGAAGGTCCGCAGCTATGTCCCTTAGAATATGAATAACATAAAACTTATTTAACCGTGAAACACGTTTTAAATTATTTTAGCCACATTTTTAACATTGATTTTTACGTTTTTTTATCAGCTTTAAAAAATTATAGTGTAAAAGTTAAGATATCTGGCATTATTCTTTAAATATTTAAAAAATCGGCACACAAGACAGAGCTTCAGAGCTTCAAGTTCATCACCTTGTAAAAATATCCTGCAAAAAAAGATCTTATGATAAAGTGTGTTTTTGAAATCTTTAAATTTAAATCTTTCTTTTCTAGTTACGATGATTATTCTATCGAGAATAAATAAGTGGCCAGATATTAGACCTTATTCAATAGATATTTTCGTCGAATTTTTTTATGAAAGAAACATTGCTGGATTCACACCATTATCCTTTTTAAATTGACTTTTAGAAGAACACTCGTATTTTTATTTTCCTTTATCCAAATAATATTCTTAGATATATCAGTAAAATTATTAAAAATCTTTTTATGCTTTTATACAATATCGTTGTTATATAATATATAATAGTCCATACTTATCTTTTTTTAAAGAGAGGCTAATGCTTTGTCATACTTTGTCCACCATGTCCAAAAAACAATTGTTAAAAATTTTGATTAGTTCACAGTCATTTTTGCGTCATTGTTTTTTTGATTTTATATATCATCCTTTTTAAATTGACTTTTAAGAGCACACTCGTGTTTTCTTTTTCCTTTATCCAAATAATATTCTTAGATATATCAGTAAAATTATTAGGAATTTTTTTATGTTTTTATACAGTATCGTTGTTATATAATATATAATAGTCCATACTTATCCTCGTAGAGAAGATAGGCTAATGCTTTGTCATACTTTGTCCACCATGTCCAAAAAACAATTTTTAAAATTTTTGATTAGTTCACAGTCATTTTTGCGTGATTGTTTTTTTTTGATTTTATATATCATCCTTTTTAAATTGACTTTTAAAAGCACACTCTGTTTTCTTTTTCCTTTATCCAAATAATATTCTTAGATATATCAGTAAAAATATTAGGAATCTTTTTATGTTTTTATACAGTATCGTTGTTATATAATATATAATAGTCCATACTTATCCTCTTAGAGAAGAGAGGCTAATGCTTTGTCATACTTTGTCCACCATGTCCAAAAAACAATTTTTAAAAATTTTGATTAGTTCACAGTCATTTTTGCGTGATTGTTTTTTGATTTGATAAATTATTTTGACTTTTTTGAATAAAAAATTAAACGTTTCATAAAATAAAAAAAAGCTTTAAAAAATTGCAATTTTTACACTTGTACCAAAAATATATAATACTATATATTATATTAAGGAAAAATATGTCACTCAGTCTTAGAAACGGAACAATTTGGTGCCATTTTTTACACTGTCATTAATTGTTGTGCGCAAAAAATGTCAAAACAACTGCTATTATTGGAGCTAGTGTTGTGTAAATGAGCACTGTTCAAAAAGTTTTTTTTGCATTGTTTTTTCGATATTCTGGGCATGCTATCGCGACGCACGCATTTTAAGAACACTGCACTTTTTTAGCGTTTTATGCGCATATGCGCACATATACTGCACATAAAATGGCACAACCGGAAGAAACGAAAAAAATAAACTGGATGAAGCCAGTCAAAACCCTCTAGTAAAATCTGGATGAAGAGTAAAACCCACAGCCACTAGTAAAATGCTTTTTTTAAACAGATAATGGAGTCCATACTTTATTCACCTTATATTTATTCGAATTTTCTATAATACAATGATAACAAATTATTTATTTACTTTTGTTTCTTGTGTAATAAAGAAGAAAAAATATTTTGATTAGCTTCACTTTTTGTTTTATGTTATCGCGTTTAATATTATTTGCGTAAGTTGTCATACTTTTCGAATTGATACTTAAATTTTCTCTCGTTTTTGAGAAAAGATTAAATCGAGTTTGATAAACTAAATTTTAAAACTGAAGTCGTTTAAACAAAACACATTTTACTCCGGGTTTTACTCTTCATCCAGTTTTTTATTTTTTTGTTTCTTCCGGTTGTGCCATTTTATGTGCAGTATATGCGCGTATATGCGCATAAAACTACTAAAAAGTGCAGTGTTCTTCAATGCTGTGCATTCGCGTTAGCATGCAGATATGCGCAAACATGCAACTTTTGAACAGTCTAACAGACCTTGCTCCATAATAGCAGTTTTTTCACTTTTTCCCCCCACAATTAATGGAGCGTGCCCAAATGGCGCCATCCTTTCGCTTCTAAGACTGAGTGACATATTTTTCCTTAATATAATATATAGTATTATATATTTTTGTTTGTACTTTGGACACTCTGGAGGAAGCATGAACCGATCCTTGCCTTTTGACAGTGTCTTTTCTGATGTTTTGTGTGTGTGCGTGCGTGTGTGCGTGCATGCGTGTGTGCGCGCTCTTGTGTGCGCGCGCGCGCGCGCGCGTGTGTGTGCGCGCGCGCGCGCGCGCGCGCGCGCGCGCGCGCGCGCGCGCGCGCGCGCGCGCGCGCGCGCGCGCGGTGCGTGCGTGCGTGTGTGCGTGCGTGCGTGCGTGCGTGCGTGCGTGCGTGCGTGCGTGCGTGCGTGCGTGCGTGCGTGCGTGCGTGCGTGCGTGCGTGCGTGCGTGCGTGCGTGCGTGCGTGCGTGCGTGCGTGCGTGCGTGCGTGCGTGCGTGCGTGCGTGCGTACGTGCGTGCGTGCGCGCATTCGTGAGTGTGTGCGTTTCTTTTTCTTATTTCGGTAAGAATAGGTCTTGAAGCCGCCGGCGGTTAACTGGAGCTAGGTGTATCAGCCAGCAAAACCTACTTCGGAGGCAGATAGAAGACAGGGTAGTAGGGAGGAAAAATTTTCGATGCAGGCAGGTAGGACCTAGGAGGCAGGTAAAAACCTGTTTTTTTAAATGAAGGACCCCGTTTTTATTGAGTTATCACGTCTCAACCAAAAAATATAATCGCATCTGGTGTTTCAGTATAAAAGTTGACGATGCAAGTAACCGTAAAGAAACGTTTGAAATTTCACAGTTCTTCTTTTTCCCGTTTATTTTTAATCAATTCTTTTCATTAAGGGTTAAGTTTTTTTCTGTATTTCCACTTTTCTAAAAATTCAATAATTTCATATTACTACCGCCCAAACTTAAATAATTTTCTCGGTTTTTTATCGATTAAATTTTTTGTTGGTTTATTTTAAGCTCGAACATTTCTTTTCATTTTAAATTTTCTGCAAAATTTTCTTAAAAATTTTTTAAAGCTTTTTTCTAAGGTTGTTTTGACTGTTTATAGGTTATAATTTTTGTAATGTCATTTTCATTTTTTTCATCGCTTTTTTATTTTAGAACCATGACAAAGTCAACTTTCTATTTTTTGCTACTATTCACATGCCGATGTGATTCAATGCTGGTTTTTAATATTATGAAGGATTTTCCTCAAAGAGTTCAAATATATTTTGATCCCCAAGTTTCAATTTCTAAGGTATGTTGTAGAATTTGTTTTTCATTAAAAATAAGCTAAAAATTTCATTCAAATACTGTTAAAATAATAAATTCTGTTAAATACTGAATACTGTTAAATTAATAAATTCTAAGGCTATTTTTTCATTATAAATGCCAGTATTTTAAGTAACTACAATTCTTTTAAAATAGTTAAAACTTTAAAAAAAACTTAAATTTTACATAAATTTAACTGAAGTAGTAGCGAAAAGTTTAATTGGTTAAGTTAATTGTCTTTAGGATGCACTAAGATTTATTTTAAACTTTTAAAACATAATGTTTCAAAAAATATTTTAAAAGTCTTTAAAAGCCTGGTTCATATTTTATCAAAAGTGTCCAAAGGACAATTTTGGCCAAAGTTGTCCTTTAAAGCCAAATTGGTCCTTTGAACAATCCAAAAATGTCCTTTGGACAATCCAAACATGTCCTTTAGACAGCCACAACAAAGTTAAAATGTTTTAACTTTGGTTTGGAAACGTTTGAACTGTGCTTTAGACTAGTCCAAAGAAATTTTTGTTTAGTTCAAAATTGTCTTTTGGACACTTTGGAAGAAGTATAAAAAAGGTTTAAAAAGTACCATTAAAAAGTTTAGTTTAAAAAATTCATTAAAAACGAAAAAATGAAATCATTTGACTTAATTAATAAACTTTTATATTATAGGCAAATAAGATCTAACTGACCTCGATAATTGCTGTATTGAAGTGACTATTTAACAACAAAACCGTTCAAAATTTTCTACGAAAGCGCTTTAATAATAAAAATTAAAACCCTTATTTTAATAATTATTTATGAAAAAACTTAATTTGAAAATTTGAAAAAAATTGCAACTTTTAAAGAGCTAAAGTTGGTTAATTTTTTGTATATTTTGTAAAAAAGGGGAATTAAAAAAAATCTGCGCTCTTATTTATTTTTAAAAAAAATAAACGTCATAACCGCACAATTTTAATTGCTCCCCTCATGTCTGAATTCTAATTTTCGGCGACAGCCAGATATAATTCAACCAAAGATTAAATTAAAACGATCAATTCCGTGCTCAGGCGTTATATGCACCAAAAGCAACAGTGGGTTTTTTCGGTATCAAAAATTATACAGAATAGTAACAAAAGCAAATGTATACTAAAACTACTGAAAAATATTTGTTTTTGGTATTTGATATATAATATAATACCTGATTTAAAAGTTTTTTATTAAGTTTAATATTATTAATTTAATTAAAAATTTTAGTGCTTGTTCTTTCATGCAGTCCCCCATTCAATATTTTTGTTTGTTAAATTTGGTTTTAAGGTAATTCTCTTGGCAAATCGAGAGGTTAATTTTACCAAAAACTCATCAGGTGCTATTCAAGAGCTACATGGAGAATGGCACACTCTTGTCAAAGAGGATGATAACGATGATGGAACGAAACGTTACGTGTTCTTAAAACAACACCTATGCGATGAAGTGGACTGGAAAGTCATTTGGAAAAATAAAGGCCCGTTGTTCATTATTACTTTTATACTTAAAAATCAACATTTTAATCGGTCGTCTATATAATAATTTCAGAATCATTCGCAAAAACACCTGTTTCATCATTATTTTTTTTTTCAAAAAAAGTATCATTAAAACAAATTGAGGCGAGAATCTTTTCATTTACATAATTCATAGTTCATGTCAAGTTCATAATTTTAAAGTGCACTTAAATTTGTGATTTATGTTTTCAAAAACGGCAAGCATACTTTAAAAAAATGCGCGGAAAACTTTTTCGACCTTGAAAGGCGGCCATTTTGGTATTTTGGTCCACCACCGAGGTCCCGCGCATAGGAATAAAAACGTATGGTGCGAGTGTTTGGAAAAAATAGTATGTTACTAAGGTTTAACGTGTCGGTCATTTGTTTATTTTCAGAATTTATGCGGTCACAATTTTTTCGTAAAGTTAAAATTTGTACATATTTGCAACACTATTTTATGCTAAAATTCTTAAGGCTTTTGGCAAAGTGTATTTTCGCAGGTGGGGTGATAAATCTTTAGTACTAACTAAAAACTTTTTAGACTTGCCGGTTAGTTTAAAAAAACAGACTGAGTCTGCAAAAATTGGTTTTTGAAATATAGGCTAACTGACTTAAAGTCGGCCAGCCCTTAATTTCGGCCACCGGTTGTTATTTTTTGCTATAAGCATAGTTACGAAAACAATCGCGTATTGCTAAATATACGACATTACCATCTATCCATCCAGTCGTACGCAATTCTTTTAATATTTTTACACATGGCAAAAATAAAAAATGGTGGCCGAAATTAAGTCCAGCCGACTTTAAGTCAGTTACCCCAAGTAATAATAATTTAATTAATAAATCTTTTGTGAATCAAATTTTAGAAATAAATCTTAATACAGGAGTGTAACTTTAAAGTTTAACACTTTGGGATTATGTTCGAAGCTTAGATGCGGATTGTATGTATATCGGGTCTCGCGTCTGAGCGTAAAAGGGCATCCTAGAGGTGAACGAGTGCAACAGTTTAACATTGAACTGCACTGGTGCGTTTTCATTTTGCATTTTACATGCATTTTTGAGCAAATAATCCCAAAGAGTAAACACTATTATATTGAAAATAGCATAAATTAAAATTTTGTTACAAAGAAGTTTGTTTGTTCAGTGCCGTTTTTAAGGTTTTGACGAGTTATTCCTAATGCAAACGAATAAATAATTACAAACACGTCAGGATTTTAAGGACCCTCAAAATGTCATATAGTATTTGTGATCACGTCATACATGTTTTGCTTTGTGGGAATGGTTGTGAGAGGAGCTAATAGAATCACTTTTAACCAATTAGTGCTTCAAAAAAATTATTCTCCAATGGAAGAAAGATCTCCTTTTTTCATAAGCATTACTTGGCTAAAAGTGATTCTATACCGTTATAAGTCTCTAAAGAATATTAACAATGAACAATTTTTGTTTAAACGGGAGGGTTTTGACTATTGTGGAAAAAAAAACATAAAAAGTAAAATGTGATAAGAAATAATGAACGAGTATTTAAAGAGAATGTTCAGCAGGGCCCAGAAATTAGACGGTTGGGCCCGTCACCGCTACCGTGGGCGCCAATCGCTCAAATTACGACCAGTCCAGAGCATTATGACAAGGAAAAAGACATTGTCTCGTTTAAAGTTTACTTTACTATTCAAAAAGATAAACTCTCCCATAAGGAAATAATGGAAGAAATACGTGTAACAGCGGAATTAGCGGACTGCAAGACTTACTTTCAAAAACCGTCGGCCTCTCCTAAGGTGTCCAGTGAAGGTAGAACTTTACCTTACTTACCTTATTTTGTATCATGGTGTCAAAAATACAAAAGTAAAAACACCGGAATTGTTAGCCCCGGTTGCCGAAGGCCAAAACCTACCCCACAAATGACAGGGGAGGGGTTAGGTTAGGTTTTGCTTAGGCTTAGACTAAGTTTATATTTTGCTTAGGCTTAGGTTTTGCTTAAGCTTAGCTTAGATATTGTTTAGGCTTAGATTTTGCTTAGGCTTAGGTTTTGCTTATGCTTACGCTTAGCTTAAATTTTGCTTAAGCTTAAAGCTTTTGTTTAGGCTTAGACTAAGCTTAGCTTTTGCTTAGACTTAGGTTTCGCTTAGGCTTAAGCTTTACGCTTGAGATTTGCTCAGATTTAAGTTTTGCTAAGGCTTAGCTTAAGCTTAAATTAGATTTTGCTGAGGCTTAGCTTAGTCGCTGATTTTTTTTACCGTTTTTGAGGTAGGTTTTGGCCCTTCTCGCCCCGGTTCACTCTTTGTCCTAATTTTCAAAATTTTAAAGGTTTAAATAACATTTATAAGTTCCATTTCGGGTGATCGAAAGGCGTTTTCGTTGTTTTATAAAGCATGTTTGTCTTTAGATCAAAATGTTAATCCTTAACAAGTTTATTTAATAATTCCAAATTTTGTGAATCAACGACACTAACGAAATGATTTGTACGCAAAAAACAGTATTAAGTTTATCAAGTTGCAGGCAAATCTGTAATTTGTAATCACAGTGGCTCATTTTGCCGTAGTAACGACGATTTCGTGTCCCCAATTACATAATAAATAAATTTATTTACGTAATTGTGGTGAACGCAGTTTTTTTAAACCCAGTACCCTCGTCCAGTACATCACCTCCCTGTGGCCTGTCCATTATTATCCTCATGTCCAGTACATTAGTTTTTTTATTTTTCTATATAATATCCAGTCAAAACAAGACATGGACGGCTTTTCAGCATATATTTTTTATATTTATATTGAATTTAAAAGTACATTGAACTTCTTTTAAAGTACAGTCATAACTGTTTATATATTTACCACTGTTTTTTGTTATTTTTTTTTAAATTTGGTTTTATAGGAATAATAACAGTGCCAGGAGACTATGTACGCCACGATTGTAGTGTGTGGATTAAATTAGCTACAAAAACTTACGATGAAAATTTGAACTGCAGAGATTATCAATTATTGCAAGAATCTAATTCAGTTTTTAAACAATTCAACTGCAGGTATTAATAATCAAATATGAACGGCAATCGAATTTTTATTTGGTTTTGTCCTTATAGGTTTTAGTTTTACAGAAATTTATATCCAAATTTATTAACGTCAACAAATTTTATTCATTCATTTGAGACATTTGTCATTGAATTTTGTTTTGGCTCACTTTTGTTATATTTTTATATTCTGATTTAATTTTTTTGTCGTCTACTATTCTCCTTTATATTATTTATCTATTAATGAGGTGTGCTATAACGTGAATTTAAACTAGCTAACAAACCAATCAAAAGTCAGACTGTCGAACAAAATACAAATCGTGATCAGATTCATGTTATCAAAAAGAAATATAGATTTAAAAAAGCAGTTTGATTAAACCAACCAACTGGAATGCTTCTATACTGACAAAAATATCTACATAACTAGAATTTAAAATTATATCCGAATTATTATGATGATCAAGACAATAACTCAATCAAGATGCTCAAGACAGACAATCAATCTAGAACATTTTTAATAACAAAAATAATCATAACATACCCTTTCCTTAAATCCTCTAAAAAGGTTGTCCTTAGTCATATCATGCTGTATTGGCATTAGTAGTGAGTTAAAATATTTTGTAAGATGATATGAACAACAATTCCCATTTTATCTGAGGAGATTGGGATTTCCACACAAACAAATAAACAAACAACAATTTTCAATATATTTTAAGTGTTCTAGTATCAAAAATTATTAAACATGTAATTTAATACAAAAAATACGCCATATAAAATATATAGTTCCCAAAAACAAAAAAATAATAAAGGTAGGCAACTTTTTTTTCTTTGTTAACAGAAAAGGCGAATTTTTTAATTAACTAGAATCTAATAATAGTAAGCCGATTTTGGTGACATAGAAAAAAGAAGGTATATGTAGTGAAAAGATAAATCTCGACACAGTATACAGACCAAACGTGATTATTGTAGTTCACTTAATAAGAAATGGGCTATGCGATAACAATATAAAACAGGGTCAAATTAGTTCTAATAACCCAAGTAGTTGAAAATTGTTTGATTTTTTTATGGAAGCATTAAGATAACTTACTGATTTTATTGAAATCTTTTCGATTTTAGTAGTTTTACAAAACAACCTACCTTTAAATGATTGCTGATTTTCAATATTAGTTCTTTTTACTAGAATATCCTTTTTATTATAGATGTACATACAACTGTAACATATTTTTATTACTTAGGATAAACACTTTTGGAATAACATGTCCAAAAACTAATGGACTTCCATGTGATATGGACTGTGGAATGCCAATTCATTTATCTGGATTTCATGATTTTTCAAAGTACTCAAAAGCAAATTCCATGGTAAAAGCATCGTGGAGACCTAGAATAGCAGACAGACCTATTATAAGCTACGTAGCTCGACATTCACAAATTGACCGCACATACCTTAACTATCCAGTGAAAGAGTTTAACATAACCACTGTTAGACTAAACTCTAGTCAAAACTTTCTCAATTTTGCGCCATATACTAAAGATCCAGATGCCTCATTTGCTATACAAGTATTGTAAAATTAACTTACTTTTAGTGGAGTAATGTACTTGTATAAATAAGAAGCCAATTTAACACCCAATTTTTGTAACAAATAATCTTGCGTTCGCCAGAAAAGTTTACTAACAAACAAAAAATTCTATTAAATGCATTATTATTTTTGTTGTAACCATCTAGAGAACTACATTGGAGCTTATTTACAACTAAAAAACACAATAGTGAACTCATGGAAAATATCAAACTCATCACGTGAGTTTTTTGGCGCTCCATATTTCAGTTAAAACTAACAATATTTTCTTGACGCATAACTCATTTAATATGAAAATGTTAGTTTTTGGCGTACACGATTGTCAAGTTTATAACTGACAACCAAGGGCCTTAAAAAAAACTTTTCCAACTTTCGGATTCACTGAGTGATAGGGTAGTGCATTTAATTTCGGCACTTTTTTATTTTTCCAATGTAACTTTTCATTGTATGGCCCGATTTTTCATGTTTGATAGCTCATTTTGAAGCTTTCACGATACTGCGTTGCGTCACAAAAGTTTCACTGTACGAAAGTAGTTTTTTTACTTAATTAAATCAGTTTTTAAAAAAACGGAAAATTGCCGAAATTAAAAATATGCATTTAATTTCGGCACTTTACAAACAATCGATTGTTTCTCAGTAAAAAATCATCATTTCCAAAAATTTAAAAGCCTATCATTATCTTCAGACAGTTTTCTTTAATTTAAGCTTCTACTTGTTGTTCAACGTGTAACTGCCAAAAAGTTACAGCTAAAATGCCAAATGGTATCAAAATGAGCAAAATTTGGGAAAAAAGTGCATTTAATTTCGGCACTTTTTAAAAGGACCCTCTTAATCGAGTTTAAGTGCAGTGCTATGAACCCTACACATATCAACGTTGTCTTTTAACTATTTACAACTACAATTTAACACCCGACCACTTAATTCAATCCGTTTTTACCTACAGCATATGAGTGCCGAAATTACACTATTTTATTTTATAACGACTGCTCACCACAGAGGCAACGTAGAACCACGGGGACTGAAAATTCGGAAAATAGACTAAATTTTACCCGGAAAGTTTAATTTTTAAACCAATTTATTGCGTAATCATGAAATGCCCATGTTCTAAAAACGAGTATCAATTTTATTTTTTTATAAATCACACAATTTCACATAAAAATATCACAACATAACAAATAAAAAGCTCACGACTGTCATCTACATATAATTATCTCTCATTTGAGCTATCAAACGTCATATTCCGTTCAGGATTACCAAAGATATAATCCAAAATCAAAAATGCCCAATTGGGAAAAGTGCCGAAATTAAATGCACTACCCTATGCGCCAAAAAAATATCGTTAATTTTAACCGGAATATGGAGTCCAAAAAAAACTGCTAATTTATTATACTCCCCATGAGATTTTTTGCGTATTTTTTTAGTTCTACGTAAATTCTACGTTCTACGTAATGTAGTTTTACAAATGCTTGCAACGATTTGGAGTTTATTGACTTTGTTGTTATTCATTCACTGACTTAAATAAGCGCTCTTTTTGAGCCTTTAAAGTCATATCAGATAGTTATGTTCATTGATAATTAGTTACAATTGTAATTCATATTGGCGGCAATTAAGTCGCAGGTTTGACGTTGTTGATGAAAAAAAAAGGAAAAAAAATAGAAAAAAAGAAAAAAAAAGAGAAAAAAAATACAATGAAATGATGAAAACAGTATGAATTAAACTATGCATAGACTATGCTTATTATAAAATTAATTCTGTTATCTGATCATTGTTTATAAGTTGTTTAAGTTTGTCGAAGTAAAAAAGGTACGGGGGTCTTTCGAGCCACAAACAGGGAAGCTGGAACCATCGGAAATTTTTGGGAACTTGGAGCCACGAAAAATAAAAACTTATAGCCTTTGATAAATTATTGATTTGGGCTTAGATTTACGCTTCGCTTATAGGCTTAGATAAACGTTTTGGGGATTTTTATTTTTGGCTCTAAGTTCCCAACTTACGACTCCAAGTTCCCTATTTATGGCTTTAAATTACCTATATTTGGCTTTGAGTTCCAGCTCTGAGTTTTTTTAGCTCTATCGACACTAAATCGCAATTAATACAAGTTAATTTTACACTCCTCAGGTTTGCGCTGTTTATCCCGGCTGCAGTTCCACAGCAGAACCAACTTGGGCCACCATTCCCAAATATCGCATTAAATTTAACGAAATACTCTACGATATGTTCTTAACAAGTAATGTTTCGAGTACTCCGCCACTAAAAACAACGATACATTTATCGCAAAATCCTGTTACCGAAAAAATTGACAGCAACGTTTTCTTAAATGCAGAAAAGAAGAATTCGCCGCCTTCTGTTCCCGTAGTGAATGCGTCCACTGAAAAGCACCAAGTTGAATATCCTTCCGAGCTTTTGCGGGGTTTTAAAAAAGACATTTCTATTCAAACAAAGCAAAACGAAACAGCAAAAAAAGTCTTTAGAAAACATAAGAAGGTTTCAGCGAACATTTCATCAGCATCGGAAAAAGCCAAACTGTCATGTCTTTTCCCTGACATATTCTTGTTTTTGTCATTTTCTATAACTTATAAATTAACATAATTTTTATTTTTAGAAATAAAAAAAATTTATCTTTTAAATATTTCATTAATTTTTTTATAGCCCCATCGCCACTATTTGGAAAAATTGGTAAATCTTAAAATCTACGGTCATCTTTTTTTATAGATTATAAAAACCCGTATGATCTAAAAACAACCAATATCCTTTAATACTAACACAATAAATGTTACTAGCATAAAAATGTTAGGATCGGCGGTCCCGCCACGAAAGTAAACGTTTTTCAGAATAGATACATTTCATTGCGGTTTTATTTGACCTTAAAATACTACAACAAAAAATTAAAACCAAAACCTGGGTTGGTATGTTTTTAAAAGGCACCACATCAAAATCGGTGAAAAAATATCATGAGTTGGTATTTTCAACCACATTTATAGGATTGCACCTTTAAATACTTTATTTTTTTACATTTTTTTAAATTAAGCATTATGAAACAGAAATTTTAGTTTTTTAACAGCTTATATAGTTAGAAATCCACCGTGGCCCCATCCCCGTTTCCGGCCCAATTTGCCCGGTACTTTTTTTCCTACCTTGTCTTTGGCTGCATTGTATACTAAAACAAAAATTGCATCTGCGCAAAATAAAGAGAAGGGAATTTTACAAACGGGTCCAAGAGAGTAGTAGTAAAAACGCTAAAAATGGGATATTTGGGTATACCTCAAAAAATTTTTGCGACACTCCCCTCTTAAATTTTAGTGGTTGGGTAACCTCCTCTCAAATCCGGCATGCTGCCACCTATACTTAGACCTTTTGATGCTTACAACTTAAATTATTTACAAAAAAGGATTTAACATCAAAAAAAAATGAAAACAGTAAAAAAATGTTTATAAAAAAAACCAATATTTTTTATCATTTATGTTATTAAGAAGGGGAAGTAATGATCACCAAAATCTGAGGAGGATACAAAACCTATGAGGGCGCAAAAACAGGATGGAAATGGCATAATGAATGGAGGGACACATGCACAACCACTAAAAACATTAAGGGACAATGCTGTACTGTGCGCAAGTCTATTTGACAATTAATGTAGTGGGCTTTTACCAAATACGTTAAATCATGCTTGACAAAGGAACAGAGGGAGGTTTTAAAATTTTGGTACAGCTAAGTATTTATTTACTTCAGTTACACAGGGGAAATGCCCAGAAATTTACAATATAGTATACGTTTTAGTAATTTCTAAAACATACACTACATATTATGGCACTTGGCAATCTATTTTGTTAGTTTTTACCTGCTTTTGTATCTTTGGTAATCGCTTTTCATTTTAGATGGGATACGGTCCCATTGGTGATAAAAATATTTTCTGCTTGCCGAGTGTTGGTTGGATATTTTACACACGCTGAAATAGAACTAATTGAATAAAACAAATTTAATTTTATAATACAACGACTTTAAAAGAGTTACCTGGCAAACTTCGGGAGCTAAGAATAAACACGTCACTTAAATTACCGTTTCTCAAATTAGTGTTATTTGGGGTATGTAACCGGGTAACTATAAAAAATTTTATCCTAAAATTAATATTTTTAAACAAGCACGCATACAGATTTCAAACGAATATAAACACGGTTTATAAATAATAAAAACAAAAAATCACCCCTTACTAATTTTGGTGGTAAAAAGGGGTCTGTATTTTGGTTACCCGACCATTTAGAGCAAATTTGTTTATATTTTTTAAATCAGCACGCGGAGAGGTTTAAATGATATATTACTGGCCTATGTAGAAGGGTTGTGTCAAAATTTTATTTTTAGGGGTCAGTCATTGCAGTGCCTTAGAGCATAAAAATTATTTTTTTTTGGGACTATCACCAAAATGTAGAGCTTAAAATTCCGCATAAATTTCCCCCGCTCTCAAGTCTGTGACTCAAACAGTTATGGGGCATGATGCCAAAATATGCACTTGCTACTCCCCATACAAAGAATTTTAGTAAACATCAAACATCGTAAAATTGACCCCTTTTAACATCTCGGGATACCCGACCCAGGTAGGTTACCCTTAACAAATTATTTTTGAGCTCAGGAAACTATGGGCAATCTGCACAAAAATATGGTCTCAAAAATAAGGAACCCATATGGTAAAAAGTTAGAAATTGGGCTGAAAAAAATTGCCCCCAAATTTGGGGGTTTTGGGGCTCACCCTCCAAAATTTTTAAGGAAAATTTTTTTTTCAGGAGGTAGCCAAAAGTACAAGGATCTTAACGCGAGATAATGGCATATTGATCGTGGCGCGTTCAAAAGTTATAAGAGCTCAAACAAAAATTTTTTGTTAAAATTTTCCCAGTATCGCTGAAAACGTTGATAAGTTTTCCATTATTATTATTATTACCAAATTAATGTCATTATTTAAAATAAGATACTCGTTTTTGAAAAAGAAAAAACCACATCAAATCACTAATTAACGAAAAAATGGCTTTGAATCAATCAGCAAAAAATCAACCCAAAATGTATTTTGATCGAATTTTTTAGTAAAATTTACTTTATAAATCAACTGGTTTTCAAAAAATAATGATTTTTTACAAACTTATGTTATTTTTGCAGTTTTTTGTTTTCTTTCAACGATCTAATCTCCAACGATTTATTGTCTCTCAGATTTAATCTCCAACGATCTAGTGTTCAACGATCTAATCTCCAACGATCTATATTGTCGACGATCTAATGATTCTAGGAAATTTGAACGCCAGCACTTGATCGGCGAGCATTAGACCGCCAGCATTAGAACGCCGCGCACTTGAACGCCCAGCAATAGACCGCCGAGCATTAGACCGCCGCAGTACGCGTTGCCTTAAAACAGACGTTAAAACTCCCCGCCAAGGTAGTATAAACTCCCTCTAAGTATAAAAAACCCAATAGAATATAAAAAAAAGTTTTCAATAAAATATTTAAACAAAGCAATCTTGTCTTAACAATAAACGATGAGTCAAAAATTTATGTTTTTCTTAACTAAACCTAAGCAAAACCTGAATTAAAGAAAGAAAAAACTTAGTGAATGGTTAGTGTTTTAATAATTTAAAATTGTTTTTCCTGAGCCTAAGCGAAACCTAAAAATCAAACTAAATATTTATGATCATTTTATATTTAATGGTGTTTTTTAAGATAACTATTTTTTTCCTAAGCCTAAGCAAAACTTAAAAATTAAACAAAAAGTTTACTTCATAGTTTGTTTTGCAAAGAAAAAATAAAAAAAACAAACTTTTTAGTTTTGGGGAGTTTATACTGTCGTAGTGCTATGGTGTGCTATTATAATGATTCTAGGAAATATGAACGCCAGCACTTGATCGCCGAACATTTGACCGCCAGCATTAGAACGCCGCGCACTTGAACGCCGAGCATTAGACCGCCGAGCATTATACCGCCGCAGTACGCGTTGCTTTAAAAAGGACGTTAAAACTCCCCGCCAAGGTGGTATAAACTCCCCCCAAAAATAAAAAAAAACTCAATAGAATATAAAAAATGGTTTTAATATAATATGTAATCAAAGCAATGTTGTTTTAACAATAAACAATAAGTCAAAAATTTATATTTTTCCTTGAAATTAAAAAAAAAACTTGTAAACGGTTAGTTCTTTAATGATTTAACTAAGCCTAAGCGAAACCTAAAAATCAAACTAAATTTTTATGATAAATTTATATTTAATGGTGTTTTTTTAAAATAACTATTTTTTCCTAAGCCTAAGCAAAACCTAAAAATTAAACAAAACAGTTTATACTTAATAGTTTGTTTTGAAAAGTAAAAAAAAAACTAAAACTTTTTAGGTTTGGGGAGTTTATACTGTCGTAGTGCTGTGTTGATATAATGCTCTGTAGGAGGCGGAAATCAAAAATTTGCATAAAATTTATATGAAATACTGCGGCGGTCTAATGCTTGGCGGCAGTGTTTCCAGGTTGGGGTTTTTCTCCCTAACTTTTGGGTTTTTTTTTCAAGCGATTGAGTTTTTTTTTTGGGGTTTTTTTTCTGGAGTTGGGGTTTTTTTAGGGTTTTTTTTTAGTTTGAACGAAATTTTTTAAATATCTAAATTATGTCATATTTGGTTAAAAACAGCCTTAAATCCAGAAAAATTTTCTCTAAAATGCTAGTGAATTAGTAAATATTACTTCTGCTGGTTAATTTGGACTGTTGGAAAACAATTTAGACAAACCTAAACCCGGAGCCGGAATTCACAAAGCGGGGTAAACACGGTGTAAACACCGTGTTAGTGTATTCGGTGTATACAACGTGTAAACTACGGTATTTTTGGGTGCTAGCACGGTGTTAATTAATCCGGACAAATTGCAGTAGGTTTCCCAGCTAATTTTTTTTTTGTTTGAAAAATTTCTTGTTTAACATATATTCAGACGTGTGCACTGCCCCCCCCTCCGGGGTTAAAATGGGGGGGGGGGGGCAATTCCAAAATGGGGGGGGGCACGGGGGGCAACTTTTTTGAAACGGGGGCAATAAAACGGGGAGGTCAAGCAGGGGGAAAGAAAAAAAAGAGAAAAAAAGGAGAAAAAAAGAGAAAAAAAGAAGGGAAAAAAGAAAAAAAGGGACAAAAAAAGCGAAAATAAGGTAAAAATAGGTCTAAAATGGCTTAAAATACATTGAAATAGGCTAAAAACTGCAAAAAATTCGCGATGATGGCGTCATCATAGGTCAAAAATGGCGTCATATTTTTAGGCTACTTTTTCATTTTTTGGCGGGGGGGGCAATAAAACGGAGGGGGGCAAATCCTCCAATAAAACGGGGGGGCATTTTCAGACCGTGCACAGGTCTGTATATTTACAATATTTTGTTCTGCCCTGCGACTTTTTACACAAATTTGCAATTATTTAATTGAGAATTGAGATGTAAACGTTTATCGTTTTTTATATAAATAATTCTATCAAATTTGGCTTTTTATATCTTTTCTTATCGTTTAATGAAATTTTAACACACTTAGCCCCAGGTATACGGAAACCTACTGTAATTTGTAATACGAAAACCTACTGTAATCTGTAACACCGAGCTAGCCCGAGGATTATCCCTCTGTGTGAATTCCGGCCCTAGCTAACTGCGCAGTTAAAATATTTTTTATAACAAAACAAACATTTATTGTTTTTAATTTTTAAAATACTTATAATATTCTTAATATAATTCAATATAATTAACGTTAAATATAACATATAGCATACTTTTTTAAACTATATTTGACGGTGCAAGTCCCATCATATGCGTCACAAAAATCAGTTTAAAAACTCACTTGATAAAAAGTGGTGAAAACATGTTTCTCTAGGTCAACTTTAAATGTGTGTTCCATTTTCGGGCATTAAAAACGGATTAAACTACTAATAAAGGAAATAAATGATGTTTTGTAGCCTAAGGGAAGCTAGGGGGGTGGTTACCTGGGGTAAATCCAATTTTTAATTCTGGGAGGGGGTCCCCCCTAGCTTTATAGAGAGGGTTGACCCGGGGGTGCAAAATTTTGAGTTTAAAGTTATTCTTTTTGAAAAGAATCTGCTTTAATTAATTTAATCAGATTATAATATCTTGTTTTAAATTAACTAAATATTTCATGTAATTTATGTGTTTTTCTATCTGTTGTTAATAAATTTGTATAGGGTTTTTTTGGGGTTTTTTTGTAAAAGTTAATTAAACAAAATGGTTGTTTTTAGAGTTTAAAATACAATTTCAAAATTTGTTTTTGAATGGGGTTTTTTAGGGTTTTTTTTGGAAAAAATATCTGGAAAAGTTGATTTTTTGCAAGGTTTTAGGCCAATTTTTTATGTTTTTGGTATGGGGTTTTTTTGGGTTTTTTTTCTAAATTTTAGGGTTTTTTGGGGTTTTTTTTGGCTGTTTTGGGGTTTTTTTAAAAAAAAAATCTGGAAACCCTGCTCGGCGGTCTAATGCTCGGCGTTCAAGTGCGCGGCGTTCTAATGCTGGCGGTCAAATGCTTGGCGATCAAGTGCTGGCGTTCAAATTTCCAGACACCGTTATAATTCTCTGGAGGTAGCGGAAAACAGAAATTTGCATAAAAATTATATGTATAATGCGAAGGTCCAATGCTCGGCGTTCAAGTGCGGGGCGTTCTAATGCTTGGCGTTTAAGTGCGGGGCGTTCTAATGCTGGCGGTCGAATGCTCGGCGATCAAGTGCTGGCGTTCAAATTTCTGGACACCACTACGCCTACTACACCTACGGACCCAAGCAACCTAAGCAAAACCTCAAAATCAAACAAAACATTAAATTTAGCTTGATTTTAAGGTTTTGCTTAGGTTGCTTAAGGAAATTTTTAGTAACAAGAGATGCTTTCACCCCTCGGTCGGTCCGTTGGTGTAGTAGGTGTAGCAGGTGTAGGGTACGATTCCCATACGCGTCCCGATATTCAATTAAACCGATCCTAAAGTAAAATACACATATAAAACATCTTTGAACACTAAATCGGACACGCAGACTTCGTTTTAATGGTATTTTTAAGATTTGGGCTTATCGAAAAGACTTATGAACCAATTTATACCCAAAAAATAACCTTTTTCAGCATATGCAATTTATGATGTAAATAAAAAAAATTGTAAACACACAAATTAAATTAAAAGCTATGTTTTAAAAATGCTGAAAATCTGAAGAACTCAAAAATTTTCAAAAAAATTAAAAATTTGAAAATTACATGGACCTGGACCACCAAAAACATGGACAACAAAAATTTTTTGCTTTAAACGCTAATTTAAACTTAGTTTTTAACCGATTTATTGTTCCAGCCTAAGCAAAACCTAAAAATCAAACAAAATTGTAATATAATTGATTTTTATTAAAATAAATTGTTTTTCAAAAATGTGAATTGTTTCACAACTAAAATTTGTTGGTTATTTAAAACGGTTATTAAATAAAGCTGGTTGTTACCATGAAAAAATTAAAGTATATTTGTAACTGCCAGACACTTGGTAATACAAAAAAAATATTAATTTGATTAAAGGCTAAATAAAAAAAATTTCATAATAACATAAATTTTACATGCCAAAACGGCAATTTTTGTGTATAAATCGGCGTATAACTCCTAACGAAAAGCTCAAATCTCAAAAATAGCCACAAAAATCAAGTCTACGGGTCCAATTTGAGGTATGAAAATGTTTTATAAGTGTATTTTACTTTAGGGTCGGTCAAATCGAATTTTCGGACGCGTATGGGAATCCTACCTAGGTGTAGTAGGTGTCTTTTAGTGCTTGCCATTAATTATCATAATTTTGGTTCCCTTCCCGGAAACTTCGTTTTTTACAATACCTCTTTCAACATCTCGTCTTCTACATTTCGTCTTCGGAAAACTTGTCTTTTGAATGCGATTTTGTAAACGCACTTTTCAAAAAAACAAGTTTCTCCTATTTTTTGACTAAAACAATGTAGGTATTGAAAACTTTTAAAACTTTACCTAAACCCAAGCATAAACTAAAAATCAAGCAAAATTTTTATGATGATAAACTTTTATTAAATGATTTATTCAAAAAAAAAAAAACCTTAGCCCAAACAAAACTTTATTATCATGGTAAATTTGCATTAAATAATGACGCTTTTTGAACTGAAGTTGAAGAGAGAAAAAACCGTGGGAAAGTTGGCATGCTTTTGTGCCAGTCTACCTGCCGGCTTTCCCGCTGGCTCTCTCTTTTATGTGGTTTTTAAGCAAAAATGCTAATAAGTATTCATGAAAATAGCTAAAAACTAATGAAATATCAGATCTGTGCATGGTCTGGAAATGCCCCCCCGTTTTATTGGAGGATTTGCCTCCCCCGTTTTATTGCCCCCCCCCCCCCGCCAAAAAATGAAAAAGTACTCTAAAATTATGACACCATTTTTGACCTATGATGACGCTATCATCGCGATTTTTTTTGCAGATTTTAGCCTATTTCAATGCATTTTAAGCCATTTTAGACCTATTCTTACCTTAATTTAGCTTTTGTTTGTCCTTTTTCCCTTTCCTTTTTTTCTTTTTTTCTCCTTTTTTCTTTCTTTTTTTCTTTCTCCCCTGCTTGCCCCCCCGTTTTATTTCCCCCTCCTGTTTCAAAAAAGTTGCCCCCCGTGCCCCCGTTTTGGAATTGCCCTCCCCCATTTTCACCCCGGGGGGCAGTGCACAGGTCTGAAATATGAATTTTCTAATTAGTTTTGATATTAAAATAAATTTGATTTAATTTAAAATACGTTTCTTATTAAAAAAACTTTAGCATGCGTTTGCGCCGGCTCTCGGGATTAAAAAAACTTCAACATGGGTTCCCGCCGGCTCTCCCCCCGGTCTTCCGACTCCATTTAATCCTTATTAGCTATTTTTATGAATACTTATTATCATTTTTGCTTAAAAACCGCATAAAAACAAGAGCCAGCAGGAAAGCCGACAAGAAGACCAGCACGAAAGCATGCCAACTTCCCCGCGGTGAGTAAAAACCTTATTTTTTTCCTAAGCAAAACCCAAAATTTTATCATTAGGGCAGACCTGTGCACGGTCTGGAAATGCCCCCCCGTTTTATTGGAGGATTTGCCCCCCCCGTTTTCTGCCCCCCCCAACCCCCAAAAAATGAAAAAGTACCCTAAAATTAGGACGCCATTTTTGCCCTATGATGACGCCATCATTGCAATTTTTTGCAATTTTTAGCTTATTCCTATGTTTTTTAAGCCATTTCAGACCTATTTTTACCTTATTTTCGCTTTTTTTGTCCTTTTTTTCTCTTGTCCCTTCTTTTTTTCTTTTTTTCTTCTTTTTTTCCCCC
>JASAMX010026491.1:0-10965 GCA_030248175.1 Microlaimidae sp. YZB2_3
CTAAATTTTATATATGTAACTGAACGAAGTACTACAAAATTAGCTTAAATTTTGCTAAAATAGTTTCCAAATTATTTTGTTGGTTTAAAAACAAAACCTTGTAAGTAAAAATTGCCCTTCTCGAACCAAATATATTAAGCTTACTTCTTTTTTTAAAGCAAAGTTCTCATCGTTTAATTTATCCACAGCAGCCACACGTTCTGCTAAATCTTTCTTTTCTTGGTACAGGGATAGTAAAGTATGGTTGGTTTTTTATAATTACATGGGTCTAGTCCTTTTGAAACGTCACCATAACCTTTAATTCTATCATTTAATCCAAATGGATATGCAGTATTAAGGGTTTTTATCCAAAATAACTCTCGTGATTCTAATTCTTGTTTGTTTTTTAATTATTAGAAAGTTTTTCAAGTATTTGTATAGACATCTTACTTGGCAGCTATGATTGTCAGAATTAAAATGTTTTACCAAATATGAATTTAAAAGTTGTTTGTCGATATTTCAAATATGCTGATTAATTCTCTTTTTTAGTTCTTGTTTTGTTTCACCAATATATTGCATGTTACATTTTTTGCAAGTTATTATATACACTACTACTATATATGTAGATTTACAGCTTATAGCGTTATTAGTAATTATACCATAAGGTTTTCTTGTGGCATAGGCATGTACTACATTTGATAGACTGGACAACATACATGATTTACAATTGTTTTTAGCACATTTGCTGAGAGGGTATCCTGTAGGTTCCTGAAAACTAAACAAATTGGTAATTTTATTATACAAATAACAAGGGTTAGTGTTTGTAGTACCAGTATTTTGCACATTTGAAAGCATTGGATTGGTAGTAGTAACAAGTTTTTGGCTTGTTAGGCCGTGAGATTGTGCCAGGGGCCAGTTTGGTAGGGGTTGCCTACCTTAAGGAGAGTGGCCAGTCTCTGAACAGAGACATCTCACCGTCACCTGGGCAGCAGCTGTTGGATATCCTGGCCCATCCAACAACCGTTCACACCCAAGCCGCTACTAGAACGCCTAGCAGCTGACGGGACGTGAATACAGAGCATTATTTTTAAGTATTATTATACAAAATGAATATTGCAATTTTTAATTAAACAAAACAGCTCTAGATTTTTACTTACAAGCACTTGTTTAAGTAAATGAAGCAATAATTAAAGCAAAATATTGTATACAGTAAAGTAAAAATCTGGCATAAATGATATACATTTATAACAAAATTAAGAACAATTTAGTTGTAACAAAGCCTAGTTATAAAGGCTTATAAAATTATATTTAAACTTTTTAATATAACAGTTGTTTAGATTAGACTAGGTTGGATTAATGTACAAATTTTGAAAAAAACTGTCGTGGGCAGTGTACAGGTCTGTAAATGTTATAAATCAAAGTCACACTGATTTTGTATTGAGATATAAAAAGACTTGACTCACCGTGATAATAACAGAGGTAACAGAAACAGTTTAGGCATACATGGTCAGTTATGAAGAAAAAATTGGAAATGAAAGGGAAAAGACCGCATACCTCACTCAGCAGCAAATGGAAAAAATCAAACATTTAACCGATCAAGTGGACTCATATCAACAAATGGAAAAAGTAAGAGAGAAATCAAACCGAGAAAAACCATAGTTTTTTTATAACACGGTTGCTTATTTGCCCCCCCCGCCAAAAATGAAAAAAGTACCCTAAAATTATGACGCCATTTTTTACCTATGATGCAATGATGACGTCATCATCAGGAATTTTTTTCCAGTTTTTAGCCTATTTCAATGTATTTTAGCTATTTTTACCTTATTTTCGCTTTTTTCCCCTTTTTTCTTTTTTTCCTCTCTTTTTTTCTTTCTCTCCTGCTGGCCCAACCCCGTTTTATTGCCCACCCCCGTTTCAAAAAAGTTGCCCCCCATTTTGAAATTGCCTCCTCCCCAATAAAACCCCGGGGGGTAGTGCACAAGTCTGAATATAGCAGTCGAGTCCTACACATCTTTAACTGCCCCCAACATCCAACAGCTCTATTAACCTTGGATCTTGGGAAACGACCAACAGATGTAATGTAGCACCATTCCTGGACACGCTTGCCTGGCTATGACAACAACAACATGAGTCGTTGTTTTTTTTGTCTATTGGCTATGACTAGGTTTAGGGCCCGACGGACCCGGTCCGGTGAATCCGGTATATCCGGCCGGATCTTTTTTTTAAAACCGGATCTTAATCTTAATTCGAGTTTTTTATCAGTATAACAAAATGAATTTTATTTCATCTTATTTTTAACACTCCCAACAAAAATTTTGACTTAATGCTATTACAGACCTGTGCACGGTCTGGAAATGCCCCCCCCCCGCTTTATTGGAGGATTTGCCCCCTTGTTTTATTGTCCCCCCTCCAAAAAAGAAAAAGTACTCAAAAATTGTGGCGCCATTTTTGATCTATAATGACGCCATCATCGCAAAATTTTTGCGGTGTGAAGACTGAAGCCTATTTCAATGTATTATACGTTATTTTAGACCTGTTTTTACCTTAATTTGGCTTTTTTGACCTCTTTTTATCTTAATTTGATTTTCCAAAAATCCGTAACAAAAACCAGAACCGGAATTCCAAATTTTGCCTGGAACATCCGGAACCCGGGACGAGAACTGCCCATCACTAGTGATGTATATATCATATTCTGTTATATAATTTAGTCTAAGGTCTGATTTTAATCTAAAGAATTTTTTATGCTTATTTTTCTAGGAATTTCACGATATAACCAAGAAATTGGCCAAGACTGAACGGCTGTTGGAAGAGCAACGAAATGATTTGACTTCCGCTTTGGATTCGTTGGCTGCAGCTCGCTCGGAAAAAAAATCCCTCATGGATGAGCAGGAAAGTGGCATTTTTTGGTTCAGTAAATAATAATAATAATAAGTCTTCGATTACCTTTTTGTTTCGCTTTGTCCATACAAAATAAAAAGAAGTTTAAATTTTATACAGGACGACGATGTAACAGTGTTGCACACAACATTTCAAGAAGACAGCAAAGGAGTATCTATTTTTTTAGGTCACCTGAAAGCTGAAGCTATAAATAAAATATATATTTTTAAAATCACATTATGTTATTATCTTAGTGGAAATAGTTTTAAATTATATAGTTTAGGGAGATGGTTTATCATTTCGTCTTTACTACGGTTAAACGAGCCACAATGTGTAAAAAAATATGCAACTGTGACTCATTTTAAATTGCAGACAGCATACTTTTAACTATAGAATAAGTCACAGTCACGCAGGGGCGTAGACAGGATTTCAGAAATGGTGGGGGGTTGCACTCTATACAAATTTTTCGAAAGAGGGGGGGGTTGTTGTAGGGGGTTGTACTCCAAATGTTCAAAATACCGTAAAAAATTACAAAAGCGTAAACATTTTTGCACTTCGCGCTAAATGAATTTTTTTGCTGTTATTTGCAATGTTTTGTAAGTTAAACTTGAAAAATTTTAGGTGTAAAAAGGTATAACATTAAAAATCGTGCGACAGCACGAAAACATTTTCAAAAATTGTCTTTGAAATTCATTAGAAATATCACTTAAAAGTTATAAAAAGGTAATTAAATGTCGAGCGCTGAGCGGAGCGAACCGCGAGATAATTTTTAAAATTTTAAAAACCCCGGAAACTGGCAAACTCAACATTTTTAAAATTTGTTCTCTTGGAAGGCCAAATTTTTACCTCCGCCAGCCCGAAGGGGGGGGGGTTACAACAACCCCCATAACCCCTCTGGCTACGCCCTTGCAGTCACGTGTATTTTATAACGTCTGTGCCTCATTTTGCCGTAGTAACGACGATTCAAAGTTTTCGTTTCAGGACCGCAATGTGTTAGAAGTGGAGCGAAGATGTCATAAGTTGTCGAGTGCCCTGGAAGATAATCAAAAAGAGATGACAGCGTTGCAAAAAGAAAATTCCTGGATGAGAGAGGTAATTTAGTTTAGTGGAAAAAAACGTAAGATCAAAGCAAAAATTTGAAAAAGGTTTAATCATTCTGGTTTTGTATACAAATTAAAACAGATTTGTAACTTTGTTTTTTTGCACAAAAAAACTAACTGTTATTTAAGACCTGTGCACGGTCCGGAAATGCCCCCCCCCGCTTTATTGGAGGATTTGCCCCCTCGTTTTATTGCCCCTTCCCCCTCCAAAAAATGAAAAAGTACGCTGAAATTATGACGCAATTTTTGACTTATGATGACGCCATGATCGCAAATTTTTTGCAGTTTTTAGCCTCTTTCAATATATTTTAAGCCAATTTAGACGTATTTTTACCTTATTTTCGCTTTTTTGTACCTTTTTCCGTTTTTCCTTTTTTTTTTCCTTTTTTTTTCTCCTTTTTTGTCTTTTTTTTCGTCCACCCCAGCTTGCCCCCCGTTTTATTGCCCACCGTTTCAAAAAAGTTGCCCCCCCGTTTTGGAATTGCCCCCCCCCCAATAAAATCCGGGGAGGGGCAGTGCGCAGGTCTGATATAAATCGTCATAATACTCGTAATTGGGACTGTGTTTATCTTTTAACTTTGCACAAATATTAAAACATTATAAGTTGAAGTCACGCTGGTTTTTATACTGATTGTGACTCTTTATGTCAAAGTACGAAGACACGACATGTTACCCAGATATGTGCACCGTTTTGAAAATGCCCTCCCCCAGATTATTAGTGGCTGTTGTGTCCCCCACTTTTAGTGCCTCCCGCCCAAAAATAAAAAAAGTACCCAAAAGTTATGGCGCCATTTTAACCTATTATAACGCCATCATCGCGAAATTGTAGCAGTTTTTATCCTATTTGTGTGCATTTTAAGCCATTTTAGACCTATTTTTAGCTAAACATTTTTTTGTCTCTT
Source organism: Microlaimidae sp. YZB2_3 (assembly GCA_030248175.1). Taxonomy (NCBI): domain Eukaryota; kingdom Metazoa; phylum Nematoda; class Chromadorea; order Desmodorida; family Microlaimidae; species Microlaimidae sp. YZB2_3. Next base: position 4,859 of record JASAMX010026491.1, read on the forward strand.
TTTACCTTTTTTCTTTTTTGTTTTCTCCCTTGCTTGCCCCCTCCGTTTCAAAAAAATTGCCCCCTCCTGCCCCCATTTTGGAATTGCCCTCCCCCCAAATAAAACCTCGGGAGGGGGGGGAGTACTCTGTGTTACCACTTGCCGGCATACATGAGCATGCATGGACCGGCAAGCTAGGAGGGGTGGCTAGCTACCCCTGGTAAATGACCCTTTGAAAACTAGGGGCGGGTCTATATCCCTAAGTTTTGGGGGGGGGGTCGACCCGGGGTAGACCCCAATAGGCTAAAAACTGCGAAAAATTCGCGATGATGGCGTCATCATAGGTCAAAAATGGCGTCATAATTTTAGGTTAGTTTTTCATTTTTTGGCGGGGGGGGGAATCCTCCAATAAATCAGGGGACATTTTCAGACCGTGCACAGGTCTGCAATACACATCACCAAACTGCCCGCTATGCAAAACACACACAACACAGCATCTTTTCACATGCACACACATTAACACGACCTTGGGACCAGAGGACCTATGGGCGAACACCGCAGCGATTGCTGATCTCCTCCAAGAGTGGGAAGAAGGAGTGAGCAAGACAAGGAGCGTGCCAGACAGACAAGACTAGGGTTGAATGAAATTCTGGCCATTGGAAAAAGACAAACAACAATGTTGTCTTAATGTTGTTGTTGTTAATGATGTTGTTACAACATTATATATATCATGATCATCATTACTAATTACCGGCTATTTTTCTTCTAGGCTCACCGTCAAGGAGTTTTGCAGCTGGAGTCGGCGCTGGAATCTGAGCGAAAATTGGTAACCGACCTGAAAAAACAACTGGAAGAAACAGAAGGCCGTGAACAAACGCTTCGCGCGGATTTGGTATATTTTTTTGATTTACAGAACTGTGGACGGTCTAAAAATGCCCCCCGCTTTATTGGAGAACTTGCCCCCCCCCCGTTTATCTTATTTGCCCCCCCCCCCCGTTTATTTTATTTGATTTGCCCCCCCCCCCCCGTTTTATTGCCCCCCTCTCGCCAAAAAAATGCCCTAAAATTATGACGCCATCATCGCGAATTTTTTTTGCCGCTTTTAGCCTATTTCAATGTATTTTAAGCCGTTTTAGACCTATTTACTTTATTTTCGCTTTTTTGTCCCTTTTCCATTCTTTTTTTCTCTTTTTTTCTTTTTTTTTCTCCCCTGCTCGCCCCCCGTTTTATTGTTCCCCTCATTTCAAAAAAGTTGCCCCCCCGTTTTAAAATTGCCTCTCCAATAAAACCCCGGAGGGCAGTGCTGCACAGGTCTGCATTTATTCTACAGTTTTATAATTAGTGAGTTTGTCTGACCCTTTAAAATCCATCTGGAGCCATAGGTGTTTTTTTTTTGGGGGGGGGAAGAGGGGTCCACCCCCCCCCCCCAGAGCCAAAATTTTTGACCCCCCCCCCCTAGAAAAAATTCAGCCCCCCCCCCAAAGCTCGAGAGCGGTCCGGCCTGACCCCCCCCTAGCGAGGCTGACCCCCCCCGTCCCGACCAATTTGAAAGTATATTTTTTTATTTACTGTCAAAAACACGGTTTTTTAGTTAAAAACAGTGTTTAAATACACTTTTTAGGCCTAAATAGGCTGTTTTAATACATAAAATTCAATATTAGACCTAAAAACACTTAAATTATTGAGTTAAAAAAATTTTGCTAAAAAATTGGACCCCCCTGCCCTGACCCCCCTAAATTTGAAATCTCGCACCCGGGGTCGACCCCCCCGAACAAGCCAGGGGGGTCCGGACCCCCCTAAACAATTTTGGCGTTCTACCCGGGGGTGGACCCAAAACACCTATGTCTGTAGCTCTAAAATACTTCAAGCGGATTTGGCAGATCATTCTTATATTTTACAGCTTATTATTAGGCGTGAAATTCTTACTCTTTAAAACCTTGACCCGAAAATCCGGTCATTGAAATCGAAAAAAGTTTTGGAATTCTTTTACTTAAATCAAAGTGCAATTACAAGCGTAATTAATCTGTAAATACGGTTTAAGTTATTTTCCCGCTGGGGGGGTCCACCACCGGGTAGAAAGCCAAAATTTTTTAGGGGGGTGCGCCCCCCCCTGGCTTTTTAGGGGGGTCGACCCCGGGTGCGAGATTTGAAATTTAGGGGGGTCAGGGCAGGGGGGTCCAATTTTTAGCAAAATTTTTTAACTCAATAATTTAAGTGTTTTTAGGTCTAATATTGAATTTTATGTATTAAAACAGCCTATTTAGGCCTAAAAAGTGTATTTAAACACTGTTTTTAACTAAAAAACCGTGTTTTTGACAGTAAATAAAAAATTATACTTCTAAATTGGTCGGGAGGGGGGAGGGGGGTCAGCCTCGCTAGGTGGGGTCAGACCGGACCGCACTCGAGCTTTGGAGGGGAGGGGGAGGGGCCTAATGGATTTTTTTCTTGGGGAAGGGGTCCAAAATTTTGCTTTTAGGGGGTGGACCCCTCTGTCCCCCCCAAAAAAACACCTATGGCTCCAGATGGATTTTAAAGGGTCAGACAAACTCACTAATTATAAACTGTAGTATAAATGCAGACCTGTGCAGCACTGCCCCCCGGGGTTTTATTGGAGGGGCAATTTCAAAACGGGGGGCAACTTTTTTGAAATGAGGGGAACAATAAAACGGGGGGGGTGGCAAGCAGGGAAGAAAAAAAAAACAGAAAAAAGAATGGAAAAGGGACAAAAAAGCGAAAATAAGGTAAATATGTCTAAAACGACTTAAAATACATTGAAATAGGCTAAAAGCGGCAAAAAAATCGCGTTGATGGCGTCATAATTTTAGGGCATTTTTTTGGCGAGAGAGGGGGGGCAATAAAACGGGGGGGGGGGGAGGCAAATCAAATAAAATAAACGGGGGGGGCAAATCAATAAAATAAACGGGGGGGCAAATAAAATAAACGGGGGGCAAATTCTCCAATAAAGCAGGGGGGAATTTTTAGACCGTCCAGTTCTGTAAATCAAAAAAATATACCAAATCCGCGCGAAGTGTTTGTTCACGGCCTTCTGTTTCTTCCAGTTGTTTTTTCAGGTCGGTTACCAATTTTCGCTCAGATTCCAGCGCCGACTCCAGCTGCAAAACTCCTTGACGGTGAGCCTAGAAGAAAATAGCCGGTAATTAGTAATGATGATGATGATATATATAATGTTGGTAACAACATTATTAACAACATCATTAACAACAACAACATTAAGATAACATTGTGGTTTGTCTTTTTCCAATGGCTAGAGTTTCATTCAACCCTAGTCTGTCTGGCACGCTCCTTGTCTTGCTCACCCCTTCTTCCCACTCTTGGATGAGATCAGCAATCGCTGCGGTGTTCGCCCATAGGTCCTCTGGTCCCAAGGTCGTGTTAATGTGTGTGCATGTGAAAAGATGTTGTGTTGTGCGTGTTTTGCATAGCGGGCAGTTTGGTGATGTGTATTGCAGACCTGTGCACGGTCTGAAAATGTCCCCCGATTTATTGGAGGATTCCCTCCCCCCCCCCGCCAAAAAATGAAAAACTAACCTAAAATTATGACGCCATTTTTAACCTATGATGACGCCATTATCGCGAATTTTTTGAAGTTTTTAGCCTATTAGGGTCTACCCCGGGTCGACCCCCCCCCCCAAAACTTAGGGATATAGACCCGCCCCCTAGTTTTCAAAGGGTCATTTACAGGGGTAGCTAGCCACCCCTCCTAGCTTGACGGTCCATGCATGCTCATGTATGCCGGCAAGTGGTAACACAGAGTACTTCCCCCTTCCCGAGGTTTTATTGGGGGGGGAAATTCCAAAATGGGGGGCAGGAGGGGGCAATTTTTTGAAACGGAGGGGGCAAGCAAGGGAGAAAACAAAAAAGAAAAAAGGTAAAAAGAGACAAAAAAATGTTTAGCTAAAAATAGGTCTAAAATGGCTTAAAATGCACACAAATAGGATAAAAACTGCTACAATTTCGCGATGATGGCGTTATAATAGGTTAAAATGACGCCATAACTTTTGGGTACTTTTTTTTATTTTTGGGCGGGAGGCACTAAAAGTGGGGGACACAACAGCCACTAATAATCTGGGGGAGGGCATTTTCAAAACGGTGCACATATCTGGGTAACATGTCGTGTCTTCGTACTTTGACATAAAGAGTCACAATCAGTATAAAAACCAGCGTGACTTCAACTTATAATGTTTTAATATTTGTGCAAAGTTAAAAGATAAACACAGTCCCAATTACGAGTATTATGACGATTATATTATACCTGCGCACTGCCCCTCCCCCGGATTTTATTGGGGGGGAAATTCCAAAAACGGGGGGGGCAACTTTTTTGAAACGGTGGGCAATAAAACGGGGGGCAAGCAGGGGAGGAAGAAAAAAAAGAGAAAAAAAGGAGAAAAAAGATGAAAAAAAAAAGGAAAAACGGAAAAAGGGACAAAAAAGCGAAAATAAGGTAAAAATACGTCTAAAATGGCTTAAAATACATTGAAATAGGCTAAAAACTGCAAAAAACTTGCGATCATGGCGTCATCATAAGTCAAAAATAGCGTCATAATTTCAGCGTACTTTTTCATTTTTTGGAGGGGGGGGGGGCAATAAAACGGGGGGCGAATCCTCCAATAAAGCGGGGAGGGGGCATTTCCGGACCGTACACAGGTCTGAAATAACAGTTAGTTTTTTTGTGCAAAAAAAACAAAGTTACAAATCTGTTTTAATTTGTATACAAAACCAGAATGATTAAACCTTTTTTTAAATTTTTGCTTTGATCTTACGTTTTTTTTCCACTAAACTAAATTACCTCTCTCATCCAGGAATTTTCTTTTTGCAACGCTGTCATCTCTTTTTGATTATCTTCCAGGGCACTCGACAACTTATGACATCTTCGCTCCACTTCTAACACATTGCGGTCCTGAAACGAAAACTTTGAATCGTCGTTACTACGGCAAAATGAGGCACAGACGTTATAAAATACACGTGACTGCAAGGGCGTAGCCAGGGGGGTTATGGGGGTTGTAACCCCCCCCCCCCCTTTGGGCTGGCGGAGGTAAAAGATTGGGCGTCCCAAGAGAACAATTTTTAAAAATTTTCTCGCGCTTCGCTCCGCTCAGCGCTCGACATTTAATTACCTTTTTATAACTTTTAAGTGATGTTTCTAATGAATTTCTAAGACAATTTTTTAAAATGTTTTCGTGCTGTCGCACGATTTTTAATGTTATACCTTTTTACACCTAAAATTTTTCAAGTTTAACTTAAAAAACATTGCAAATAACAGCAAAAAAATTCACTTAGTGCGAAGTGCAAAAATGTTTACCCTTTTGTAATGTTTTTATGGTATTTTGAAAATTTGGAGTACAATCCCCCCCCTTTCGAAAAATTTGCATAGAGTGCAACCCCCCCCCCTTTCCAAAATCCTGTCTACGCCCCTGCGTGACTGTGACTTATTCTATAGTTAAAAGTATGCTGTCTGCAATTTAAAATGAGTCACAGTTGCATATTTTTTATACACATTGTGGCTCGTTTAACCGTAGTAAAGACGAAATGATAAACCATCTCCCTAAACTATATAATTTAAAACTATTTCCACTAAGATAATAACATAATGTGATTTTAAAAATATAATTTTATTTATAGCTTCAGCTTTCAGGTGACCTACAAAAATAGATACGTCCTTTGCTGTCTTTTTGAAATGTTGTGTGCAACACTGTTACATCGTCGTCCTGTATAAAATTTAAACTTTTTTTATTTTGTATGAACAAAGCGAAACAAAAAGGTAATCGAAGACTTATTATTATTATTTTTTACTGAACCAAAAAATGCCACTTTCCTGCTCATCCATGAGGGATTTTTTTTCCGAGCGAGCTGCAACCAACGAATCCAAAGCGGACGTCAAGTCATTTCGTTGCTCTTCCAACAGCCGTTCGGTCTTGGCCAATTTCTTGGTTATATCGTGAAATTCCTAGAAAAATAAGCATAAAAAATTCTTTAGATTAAAATCAGACCTTAGACTAAATTATATAACAGAATATTATGATATATACATCACTAGTGATGGGCAGTTCTCGTCCCGGGTTCCGGATGTTCCAGGCAAAATTTGGAATTCCGGTTCTGGTTTTTGTTAC
>JASAMX010026493.1:0-51961 GCA_030248175.1 Microlaimidae sp. YZB2_3
CCGGCTATAACGAAATTAAAAACGCTTCGTTGGGAACTTAGAACCCCAATTTGCATATTAGTAAGCAACCCCATCTTAGAATATTAGTAAGTAGCCAAAGTATTCAAATTGTATCTAAACGCCTATTTTTTTAATGTGCTCCAATTTCAATTTAGAACTTCGGATTAAGCTTTAATTGTAATATTGGTTTTTAGAAGTTTTGAATTTCAGATTTCAGATTTAAATATAAATTTTCCGGGTTCTAAGTTTCCAACACCGGGTAACCTCGCGACCGATTTCCACAAATTGTCATCCAGCCCCGGCACCATGGTGGTGGAAACAGTCACCGTGCGGATGAGCCGAGGGGACAGTAGAACCCCCTGGGGCTTTAGACTCCAGGGGGGAAAGGAATTTTCCGCACCGCTAGTAATTGGATTGGTAAGTGTGGTAAGGCGGGTGTTTGTTTAATATTACTGCTAGCTAAAGTAAAGATTGTACCGTTTTTAAATTTAATTTTAAACAAACATAATCGTAGGTTAGTTTACAAAAAAATCTTAGTTCATTGTTCATTCTATCTAAAAAAAAATTTCATTCTAAAAAAAATTTTATCTATAGAAAATTTTTTGTTTATACGTGTGTGTGTTTTGTATGCGTGAGAAATTTTTGAAACTAATTATGTTAAGGTAATATTTTTCCAAACCCATTTCCTGTTTTTCTAAGTTAAAACCACTTGAAATTTGACCTAACACCGTCAAATTACTTTTCTCAACAGAGTAAAGTGTTTAACAATAAGAAGTTTACCGTGTAAATTAAAATTTAAAATGCTAAACCTCTAAGTTTTTAATGCAATTATAAATATAGTAGTATACTTATAAATTATAAATTATTTATATGTGACAGATTGCATTTAACAAAAGTAAAATTGGCAAAAATCAAACAGTTTGAATAATATTTGGGTTTTGATCATAAAAATATGCAATGTTATGTCCCAAAATATGACACTTTAGAAAATAAAAATATTTTATTTAAATTTTATACTTAATTTCAAATATTCCGTTTTACACTTTTAGCGCGCCATATACTGCAGAATATTTTATAAGAATAAATTAGGTATATAGGAATCTCTTCACAAAAATATTAATATTGTCGTAAATTGCTTGATTAATAATATATTTTAAAATAATCAATATTGCGAAAAATACTCAGCAAATTTTGCTTGTACAAATTGCATATGCTATCAAAAAGATCATTCTATGCTTTTTCGTTCTCTTCACGATCAATTAGAGTGTTTTATTATTACACTACTACTGTTTAATAAATAATCACATACAGGCGCGTTATGCATGGATTTACTGGCAGGTTACATACTTATGAGTTACAAAGCTTTTGAATATAATATGTATTTTGGAAATTTTTAACAACTATGGGATTTAAAATAGCCAAAACTGATATTAACGAATGATTTTCATTATTTGACGGTAAAATAAATTTCCTTGTGAGGTTTTCCTTGCTTTTTTGTTTCTGAATAACGAAGTTGAAGGTAAAACTTTTATAGAATTCTTGGTATGGTGCGCTAAAAATTTTACATAGAACAAAATTACAGTTCATTAAGTTTGTTTGACATTTTTTGTATTTCTCTCACCAAAATCGCAATGTTTATTATTTCAGTACTGTCAGCTTTCAGATAATTGTTAAAAAACAACCGCGCAGTTTTATATCGTCATTCTGTCTGTTTGTCTGTCTGTCTGTTTGTCATTCAGTCTGTCTGTTTATTTTTTATGAATTCAGCTTGGATAGATTATACACATAATCTAGTAATTAGAGCAAACTAAATTATTCTACGTTTTAAATCAAAATTTTGACTGAATTGAGTGTGTTTTTTATCAATTTTTAGTCACGGTTTTCGTTAGGTTTTTATATAATGAATCAAAATTAAAATAAAATTGGTGCGAATTAGAATATTTTCATTGATTTCAAGGAAATCTTGATATAGAAAAAGTTTCGGAGCTGTACTAAATGCAGACAATGAAGAGGTTTGTTATAAATATTATTTATTTCTCGTTTTTGTTGCGTCTGTGCAAAAACGCTACAAAAACAATAAATAAATAATATTTATAGCAAATATATTCATTTATAAATGTTTATCAAAAAATAAAAATCAAGAAATAATACGGCCAGACGGTTTGTCACATAGCCACTAGAATCTCAAAACATATCGGAATCTCTTCCAAAACTAGTTTGAAAAATCAATAAATACTTATTTTAAGGTACAAGCCGGCAGCTTAGCGGACAGAGCGGGGCTGAGAGAAGGAGATTTGGTGACACAATTGATCGGACGTTCGTCCAATCAGATGACTCACAAAAGCGCCCAAGATGCAATAGTTTCGGGAGGAAATAATTTGGATTTAATTGTGGAAAGGTGAGATCTATATTACACTAAAACTAAAATAAGAAGACTCTGAAGTGTCGACTTTAAAGCCCTGAAAGTTGTTCTTTGGACAAAGTCCAAAGGGAAAAGTCCAAAGGATAAAAAGTAAGAACACTTTATTCTTTGGAATATGTCCTTTGAACAAAGTCAAAAGGACAAAGTCCAAAGGACGTTTTGACGCTGTGTTTGTCCTTTGGACTTTGTTCAAAGGACGTTTTGTCATAAGTATGAACCAGCCGTTAGTGTTGTCGGAATTTTTTTAGAACTTAGAGCCACGAAGAATAGGAACTTGGATCCCTTAAAAAATGCCGTTTGTTTGTGTTTAGATTTAGCTTAAATAGGTTTTTGCGATTTTTATTTTCAGCTCCAAATTCTTCATTTACGACTCTAAGTTCCACTATTTTTGTTCCAGTTTCTTTTTTTAAGCTCCTTGGCTCAATCGACCTTAAATTTTTGTAGCACACTTGTTTTTGTTGTGCAAAAATAAAAAAAAACAATGTTTATTATATTATATTATTTTGTGACCAGGTAAAAACAATATTGTGTTGATTTATACTAAATTTAGAATAGGAATATAATATTATCACTATAGGAATTAAATTGGCCATAAATCTCCGGCCTTAGATTTAATGATATAATATTTTGTATACGTCAAGCTAAAAGTTATACAAACATCGTAATATCCGATTCGAGTACCTACCAATCAATCAGAAGTTTTCTTTGACCAGACGTCTAAATAAATAGTTCAGCTGTTAGAAAACTTTCCTCTTATTTACTAAAAATTTTCGGAGTCTCTAGTTGTGCTTTATTGTTGCATATTTTTTATTCTGTCTAAACGAACATTGTTCTTAGAATTTATTTTCGTACAAAACTATTTAATAAATTATGGCTTTAGTATTTACGTCATAAAATTTTCAATGGTTCGATTGTTTTAATTTTGGCACTTTTACTTTGTAATTTTTTGCAATTAACTTAATTTTGTATCACTTAAGCAACATTTTTTGGATAATTTGAGGTTTTTTAAAGATGTCATTCACAGTGCAAATATTGCAAATATTGCTTGCCATTTATTGCTATAAATTCAATTTTAAAAAACTTATAAACATTTTGCTGTACAAAAAATTATTTGATTTTACAAAAAAATTTTTTTATCAAAAAATAATTTTTCTCGGTTTATTTGTGTTATGTTAGTTTTTGTTATTTTTACAAAAAGTTTTTTATCAAAAACGTTACATAATAGTTTGTTAAAGTTACCACAAAAAATTTCAAAAAAACAGTAAAACCATTGATGAGTTAAATTAAAAAAGCTCTGTTTCTTGCTTGGTAATCAGGTTGAAATACGTATTTTCTCTAATTGGTGCAGATTGCCTCCAATTTCGGATCGCTCTAAAACAAGCCATTAAACAAAAATTGCGGACCGTTGCGGCTTCGGTGACATTTTAAGGCGATGATTTTTTAATTTTTGTTTAGACATCTAATTAAAGCGCTCTGTGATTGGTACATTTAATCCCTGATTACACACAACACTGCTTATGCTTCTAATTTGAGTATGCATAATTTTGCTTACGCAGATTTAAAGTACCAATTGATTCGAACGAACTCCATTTACTGTATCACGGTATTAATAAGTCTAAATACTCTGCACGATTCAATTGTAGTTGGAACCTTGTATAAAAGATTAGACTGCGAATTTATTTTGCAAATCGAACATTTAATAGAGACAACGAAATTAATAGAAATGATATATTACTGATGCAGTAATGTTTTTTTTTTATTTTTGTTATTGGATAAAACCACACAAAAATCAAAACAATTAAATTATTAAATCAAAACAAAGTAATATTGTAATAAACAAAGTAATAAAATTGTGCACGTATTTTTTAATGTATTTTGCGACCAAAACATGAAAAAATCAATAAAACGATATTTTATTTTCAAAAAAATAAAATAAAAAAACGCAGGCTTTAAGTTATTCCGACGCGATTTTTTGGTATTTTTGTTTAAATAATTTTGGTAATAATATAATAATATGGTACTATTACTGTAAGTCCATCGTATTTTTTTATAAAATTGCTTTGCATTTAAAACTTTGATTTTATAAAGTATATTTACAGTATTAACTGCTTGTTTTTCGTGTTGTTATTTTTGTATTTGTAATTTTTTTAACTATAGTAGGTAAACAAAAATCCAAATGAATTTATTTCAATAAGAGTATTAAAATAAGTTCCTGGTAATTTTCGTTTGCTTAACCAGAACTCAGCAAAGCGCAAAGCAAAAAAAAACAAACAAAAGGTATTTGCAAGTATAAAGAAGTTTTTTGTAGCCCAAGAACGGTATTGTTTGTTAGATTTTTTCATTTAGTTTTTATTTACCTCTCTTTTTTCTGTTAAGCTTAGTTAAAAAACTTAGTCTCCCACGTTTGACCTAATTCCAAACTTATAAAATTATTCCGTGAAAGAACAGAAGCTTTGTAATTCACTTCACTTCATTTTTTGATTAACGTGTTCTATAAGCATATTATTGTAATTATAATGTAAAAACTTTTTTTTCCAAAAAAAAAACAAAACAATCTGGAACTATAGCGGTATTTGCAAAGTAAATTTTGTTTAGTTAAATTAATTAGTTCTATCGCGACCTGCTTGCATTACTTATGTATCCCGTGCCTACGTTTTTTTAGGAGTTCAAGATTTCCGAACTCCGTCTTATTTTCTACTAATTTTAATAATATTTTTAAAAAAATAATGCTACAGACTATTTTATTAAAATATTTTAGAAACCTTCTTTTTTTTTCAAAATTTATATAAAATAATAAAAATACTTTTAAAAATGCAAATAAAACAACTTAGAATATATTTTAAAACTAAATCAGCTTGAAATCCTTGTTTTAAGGCGCGGAGTTTTGGAAAATTATATTAGAGAATAATAGGAACATCAATAGTTACATGTTATTCCATTACCGCAGGTTTCCAAGTCGAAAAGTGAAACAAAAATGATTTCTAAAATGAATACTAAAGAGTTATTGTCTGAGATTCCCGAGGTGTCAAAATGAAAAATCCGCTTGTGGAGGCTGGTACAGGGCAGCGGTGTAATAATTGTGTCACGTTGAACAGATTTCGTCATTTTAATAATGTTCATAACACAGTGACCAACTCAAAATCTCGAAACTCTTTTATCGGAATCTCGAGGTTGCTTCGCCTGCATCCCCCGTTATTACAATAAACCCTAGGAATTGACCAGTGAATTTGCGTTTATACCTCAAAAATTACCGTTGTTTTTATGCTTTAGAAATTTAAAGACTTTTTTAACATTTTGATTCCGCCATTTTGATTTTTTTAAAATAAGATTTATAAATTGAAAAAAACGATATTTTGTACAAACATGATGTGTATTGTAGAAAAATACATTCAGTAGTGCACATATATTTCGAAAAAAAGTTAATTTTTACAATTTTTAAATCTAAGGCTTAAATCCATGTGCTATTTAGCGTATTTAGCGTATAAATAGAATCTTCGGTTGTCAAGATAAAAATGTTGTATTAAAAATAATTCCTAGTGCACTTCACTATTATAAAAACTAAGGTTTTAAGTGTTAAATTTACAAATCATAGTTTTCGCCGATTATTTGGATTTACAGCTAAATGATTTCACATCTCTCATATCCAAAACCGTGGTAAGTTTCTTAAAAAAAATTAATAATTTTAATTTGAATGATTTTATAATAGTTTTTAAGGCACCAAGCAGTTGATAATTTATAAAGGTATGTTACTGCAGTAACCAGCAACGTTTATCATAAAATTTGAGTTGTACCACTCGTCCGTTAACATATATAACGAAAAATTTTGGTTGTATTTTTGTTAGTTTTACCATAGTAGTATGGTCGCTTTTATTTTTTGTTTGATTGAATTTTTTTGGCAAAAGGTGCGATATTTTTTGACGGACGCGCAATTTAACTTGAATTTCAGGATGAAAGCTGTTTCATACCGCACTAACACTTTTTACTAGACAACCGTCATTTGTTTATGTTTAATAAAGCAAATTTTAGAAAAGAAAAAAGAATTCAGAAGAAAATTTTTGACAATTTGTATTAAATTACACAATTAAAAATTTGTAATGTATCTTTCTAAATGAAAAAAATGTATATTATTATATTCTTGGATGAGGTAGTAGGCAGTAAGGTTTAATATATTCATTTCGCATTATGTAAAATAACTGGTTTACAGAAAATTAGTACAAAAAATTGGCTTTAAAATTTTTGTTTTTTGTGATAATAGTTGATAAAAAAATTAAACCGTAATTTTTACCTAAAATCTAAAATAACAAAGCACTAAATTTGATTTAGTGCCGTTTAGAAAGAGCAACATATTAACTTCATTACCTTGGTTCATTAAAAATTTCGAAAATATATTCTAAATAAATCAGTAGTCATTAATAAAGCAGAAAGAACGGATTTTAATTAAAAAACTTAGGTAGCAAAAAATTTAAGTTATAAGTTTTGTTCAATTACGACCCGCAATAAATTAAAGGACTGTTTTTTTCAAAAAACAAAACACGAATAAATCGGCTATGAAGTGTTTTTTTTTTATTCGTCCTAGATTTTTTATGATTAACGACCAATTTTCTGCTAAAAATAGATTTTTTAAACTGAAATAGTTACATAACTATTTTAGTCCTTCTAAACTAAAAGCAATGATTTCATCTTTATTATGACACAATGAGTCAGAAGCGTTATAAATTACTTGTAACTGTGACTCTTTTTATTCTTTAACACACAAATAGTTTGAACAATATGAGTCACAGTCACGTTAATTTTATACTGATTGTGACTTCTTGTGTCAGAGTAACGACGATTTGTAACTTCTTTTAGTTTAAAATAGAAAAAAAGGAGTGTATGGTTTTTAAAAAAAACATACGCCGATTGGTTTTAAGTTTTCCAATTCATTTATTATTGATTTGAATTTAACCAAGTTTAAAGTTTAGATTTCCTTTTTGCTAAGTATTTTTGAAATCCGTCTTTATTTTACTAAAAGTAAATTGGTGTCTTATTTTTTTAATTAATATCCATATTTACTAAGATTTTAAAAAAACTAAACGTGATATAATCTAAAAAACGATGTTATAAGTTCGGAATCGCAATTTTAAAAACGTAAGTGCCAAATCGTGTGTACTTTTAGTCAAAAATATCTAATACCTGTAATTATAGTTTTGGAGGTTTAGTCTTTAAACATGAGATGATTTTAAGGGCTGGTTCATACTTATGACAAAACGCCCTTTGGATAAAGTCCAAAGAACAAAAGTCCTTTGGACTTTGTCCAAAGGACAAATACAGCGTAAAAACGTCCTTTGGACTTTGTCGAAAGGACAAAATCCAAAGGACAACGTGTTCATAGGACAAATTCCAAGTGGCATTCATACTTCGTCCCAAGGAAAAAGTCCAAAGGACGTTTTGGCTTTTTCTAAAATTGTCCTTTGGACTTTGTCCAAAGGACGTTTGGTCATAAGTATGAACCAGCCTTAAGTCTTTCATTTTTATCTTCAAGAATCTTCGGCTTCAAGGTCTCAAAATCTGTAAAAACAAAATCTGTAAAATCTGAAAATCATTGATTGATTCCATAATCCAAGTGCACGCCGATTGCTTAAATTACTTTATTTTTTTCCCTTAAAATCGAATACGCAAAGCTGAAAAATAATTTCTACACTTCACAAAATAACAAATAAAATATTGTCTCCACCGCGACTCAATCTTCGCGTGTACTTTCTAGTCGAACATTCTGTCACTGCGCCATGATTTTAACTACTAGTTTAGCGCTATAATACCGTGTTATAGTTCTTGCTTTTTTTTAGGACGGGTAGTGGCGGCGGCGGGGGCGGACAGATTTGGAAGCCTTCGATCACTCCGGTGACCCCGGTGGTGGACCATTCCACCTCCATTAGCACCCATTCGACGAGAACAACCGCACAGGAGAACGGATACCCAGCCCCGGTCACTCCTTCCGCTCCGGTCAAAGTGTCTTTGGAACACCAATCGAGAACGGTGAGTGGTTGGTGGGTTATGGTGTTATAGGAGAATTCAACCCGGCTGACCTCAATAAATAACATTTTTACAGAGTAAATTTTTTTCTGGAACACTAATAGAAAATGGTGAGTAGTGGATTATGATTTTATAGGAGAATTATGGTTGAATTATATTTGGCTGACGCTGAAAATTAGAATGCAGACATGAGGGGACCAATTAAAATTGTGCGGTAATGACTTTTTTTTAAAAACAAATAAGAACGCAGAATTTTTTTTTAATTCAACCTTTTCACAAAATATACAAAATTTAACCAACTTTACCCCTTAAAAAATTTGCATTTAGGTTGCAAATTAAGTAATTTGATAAATAATTATTAAAATACAGTTTTTAATCTTTGTTATTAATCCGCCTATAACAATCACTAATTACTTACTGCGAATATCGTGGTCAGCTAGATTTTATTTGCCTATAAATCCGGCTAACCTCAATGTAGTGCATTTCGCAGTATAAAATTTCTCTGGAACACCAATGGGGAACAATGGGTGGTTGGTCGGGTTGTTGTTCACTATAAGAGAATTAAACCCAATTGAACTGCATTTTTGCAGTATTTAACAAAAGTTTGAATTGGTTTTTATCGACCTACTTTTACCGCCTTGCTTACTGTGTAAATGTAAAGCCACACGTTAAAATTTTGATAGATAAAAATCTACTATAGAAATACATAATGAGCATTTTATATTTCCTTAATTTATATTAAGTTCATATAGGCTTAAATGGTTAATTCTACAAACTATAATCCTTATTAATAGTGGTAAGCTTGAATTACCATGAAAATACTTGTTTGTTTTTAAAATAAATGCTGCTTTTATTAAATAACAGAAAATCTCTGTTCTCAATAAAAATAAAATTTTAATGGTTTTATGAAACACTCAAAGTAAAATCTTAACTAAAAATTTAATTGGTGTTAAATAATAATTAAAATTGAAGTGCTTACTTAGGCGGGAACCTAATTAAATTGCTTGCTTACCACTTAGGCGGAAACCGAAGCTATTTTAAGCGCGTGTTCTCTTAGCATTTATACTTTACTACGTTTTCCTACACTTCAGTGTCAAAAGCGTTGAGTCAAAAACGGTCCCTTTTTGCTCGGTGAAAAACGGGCCGTTAAAAATAGGAATGAGGGAAAATTACTTCATTTTTTTAAACATTATTTTAATAACAAAAATAACAATTGTGACGTAGGAAAAAATTTCCATAAAAATCGTTTTAAAAGAGCAGTGTCACAATAAAATATCTATATCGTGAGTAAGCTAGCTGTCAAAAAACCTAAAAACAAAATTTTACCAAAACTGATTTAGAATTAAAGTATCACGTCCTGAGCATATAAAAATTTATTGATGACAATTTTTATTTAATAATTGTTAATAAATCAACATTGGTGAAATTTTGAATTAACAATAATAAAAAATAATTTAGGGTATGCTATTTTTAGAAACATGTAAAACATTTTTTCTTTAAATTTAGAATTAAAAAAAAGTCGCACGATTTTGAAAACCTTGAGTATCGCAGAAATGAAAAAATAGAAAATAGGTCTAGGCCTAGATTTAGGTGCAGGCTTAAACGTAGACTTATGTTTTTATGAGTTTAAAACGCCGATTTAAAACTATTTTTTGCGACAGACCAGATAATTAAAGTAAACCAAAGTCATAAACTAATTTTTGATCTAATTTGCGCGTGATGTTTTGTTTCTTTGAATGTATATCAAGATAAGCTTTGACGAGTTAGACCAAATATACTCAGATACGATGGTGATTAAAATAAAAATTAAGTTAAAACCATTCTATTGTTTACAGCTTGCGAAATAAAAAATTGAAAGAGCTCACAGATGTGTGGAATGAAAATTATTATTATGATTCCAATATTGTTATTTGAAATTAATTGCCAATCGTCCCATTATTCCAAATACGCTGGGAATGGGAACGTTGACTACAGTTTTTGAAGTGAATATTGGTTTTGTTAAACCTATTAAGCAAAATTTACGCTTTTCAAATATATTTTCACTACCTAGCAAGGAGAAGACCGTTCTATCTTAAAAATATGATTAGGAACATCAGCATGCTACCTTTCCGAAGGTAGTTTTTTGTGTTCGAAAAAATAGTGCAATTAAATTTAATAGTGTGATAAATAATAGTGAAATCAATTTTTACAACGCTATTTAGAAAAACCGCTTAAAAAATATTTTGTGAGTTTGGTCACAATAAATCCTAATTTGTTTTCTAAGTCTGACAAATTATATTTATGTTTTATATTTTTTAGAATTTTTAAATTGTAGTAAAAAATAGATTGTTCAGCTTTAAAAATGTTGACCGCTAAATAAATGGTAACTCACGTCGTTTTTAGACTAATTTGGTTTCAGTTATTTTTGGTTTATTTGTTGGGTGTATAATAGAATTGAAATAAGAAATTTTGAAAAATAACTTCCCGAAGTAGGTAGGCCAGATTGCGTCATTTTTGTGTCGTTAATTATAAAAAAAACACCAAAAAAAAATTACCAAAATTTTACGATTCTTAGAAGACATAACTTACATATTTGTAATAAATTCAAGTTTAAAGGTGCGGTGCGGAGTCAAACTTTTTGTCTTCGATTTTTATAATTTTTTGTGAAAACCTTACCCCTGCCCCCAGTAGCCCACAAAAATTTTTTCAACAAAATATCCCCAGTGGTTCAGTAGTTATGACCCTCCCCCCGAAAAAAATGGCGTTTTTCGACAATTCTGTGCATGAAAGATTGCTCAATTGGTATAAAGATTTAAATTACAAAACATATACATTCAAAGAAAGCAGCTTTTTTTACCTTAATTTGATACCTTGATCGTTAAAATTGGTGTAGTATTTTTCAAAATATTGCGTTTCTCGTACAAAAAAACACTCGATTTTTTTGCTAAAAACACAAAGTGAAGGATGAAAAGTTTGTGCAAACTTCACAAAATCACTGCCGTCGTTTGGTGTTTTTAACGAAAAAATCGCGGGTTTTTTGTACGGGAAACGCAATATTTCG
The DNA here is from genome assembly GCA_030248175.1 of Microlaimidae sp. YZB2_3. Lineage (NCBI taxonomy): Eukaryota > Metazoa > Nematoda > Chromadorea > Desmodorida > Microlaimidae > Microlaimidae sp. YZB2_3. The sequence goes on from JASAMX010026493.1 coordinate 11,475, forward strand.
ACAAATACTGCACCATTCTTAACGATCCAGGTATCAATAAAAGTAAAAAGTAGCCGCTTGCTTTGGGTGTATAATTTGTAAAGCAAATCGTTATACCCATTGAGCAATCTTTCACGTACAGAATTGTTGGAAAATGCCATTTGGAGGGGTCATAGCTCCTGAAGCACTAGAGATAATTTGTTGAAAACATTTTTGTGGGCTATTGAGGGCAGGGCAGGGCTTCAGGGGCGCCCTAATTAAAGTTATGTATCTCACGTCCCGGTTAGTTTATCAACGTTAGCCCTTATTTGGGTTTGAACTACGTATGTAGATACATATTTTTCCAAAATATTTATTTAAAAAATACCTAATTCAAAAATTTCATAGTTTTAAGACAATAATTTTAATTTCGACATAATATTTAGTTTAGTCAATCTAAACAAAATCTATGGTACTAAAAGTTTAAACACATATATTTTTTTTAATAATTAATCAAAAAATAAATTAATTTAAAGAAATTGTTTTGAAGAAAAAATGATTAAAAATGATGTATTATATGAATAAATTGATTTTAATACATAAGGTATTTATTATTAGAGTTAAAATCTTTTAGGCTGAAATTAAGGGCGTAACCGCTCGCCGTCAGGAAGAAACGAACAATAAACGCACGAAAAAAAAAATGATAAAAAAAAGTTGACAGTGATGATGTAACCAATTCGTTTTTAAGTTCGTCAGGTGTTTCTCTACACGTGATATTTTCTTGGAGAACGAGTGGTTACTTTACCACCCCGCTGTTTTCACCCTGATAGAATTCGTCTTTAGTTTACATAACAAAAATGACCACTATAGGCAAATAAAATCTAGCTGACCGCAATATTTGCAGTATTGAATCGACTATTTAACAACAAAAACATTTAAAATTTTTCACTAAAGCGGATTAATAACAAGGATTAAAAACTGTATTTTAATAATTATTTATTAAATTACTTAATTTGTAACCTAAATGCAAAATTTTTAAGCGCTAAAGTTGGTAACTTTTTGTATATTTTTTGAAAAGGTGGAATTAAAAAAAATTCTGCATTCTTATTTGTTTTTAAAAAAACACGTCATTACCGCACAATTTTAATTGGTCCCCTCATGTCTGCATTCTAATTTTCAGCGTCAGCCAAATATAATTCAACCTATTAAATAATCCACTTCAAAAAAAATTTTTTAAATTATTAAGAATAAACAAAGTAATGCTTATTATTTAAATCTTAATTCGTGTTCAGTCACAAATGTTAACAACCGGTTACGTTAACAGATATTTAAAAAAACGCTTTGAGTGGATAAACTTGGGATTAAAAAACTATTATATACCAAAAAACATAAGGCGCTGACGTATGTCGTTCAAAAAAGTTTCAAAATGACAATGACACTAAATTCTCCCACCCTTTGAGATTCATATCACAGTTCAGACGCGGAGTGTATAACGGGTCTCGAGTCCCAGTCTCAGTGTGTAAAGGCAATCGACCAGGATGACTGGTTCACACCGGAGTAACAAATGACAACGCCTTTACACCGCAGCTACCGGGGACGGTATAACGGTGTAAATGCGCGCGAAACGCCTTGTCACTTATCACTTGTCACTCTCTATAGGGAACCAGTCCAAACGACAACAAACAGTTTTACACTGAGTGACGCGATTTCATTTCGCGTTTCAAACGCGATTTTTTGTTCAAATAATCCCAAAATGTTAATTTATGTTATTTAAAACGACCTCCATTAATTCGCGTAGACTAAAATAAGCTGATTAATTATTTTATATTCGCGTTGTATTAAATATATTAAGTAGTTTAACCTATTTATGTTAATTTTAAATTAAAATAGAATTCCTAGATGTTTTAAAGCTCTGTCTTACGAAAAATTAAACCACCTTTATAAAATGAAGATTAAAAAACACTACAAAACGTTATAAAATTGATTAAAACAACAAAATTAACTTTTTTATGAGTTAAGATTATTCCGTTAATACACTAGCTGTTTTTAAGACAGAATTTTCATTATTTTATAGCTCTGAAATGAATCGAATTGATGAATTCAGATATTGCAAAATAATTTACTTTAATAGGAATTTGGAACAACTTTTTGTTGATTTTTTTTATTGATGTTTATGTTGTTTGTCAATGCATTGAGGTGCTGTTTTAATCAGCCTGACTGTCTGACTCTGGTATATTATACACAAGAAAATTGAAATACTGTGTAACTTCAAAATACCAATCAAATTCGTAATATCAGCTGAATTAAAGCAAAAATACGCGCATTTTAGCAAACCAAAACTGAAGTTATATTATTTATTATAGAGTAGATGTGGTAGCAAATAGCAAAAGGTAATAAACAACATAAGTAAACATTATATACATATACATGTAACTACATATAAATTATACATGTAACTACTTATATGTTATTACATATAAATTATGTAATTATTTATTGCTAGTTCAAGAGATCCACGAAAAAACATAAAAAAATTAATAAAATAATGCTGATTTGACTCATTTAAAATTATATCTATACTTAAACGTGTTAAACCGATTTTATTACACCTTCAACAAACTTTAAATTAACGTTTACATAAAGCTTGTTATGTATGCAAAAAGAAACTAAGAAAAAGCTTGTACCGCACGCGTGGTATTGTTGTGAACAGCTCAATATTGTGCAATCAATTGTTTTCTAATCCCCCATTTTCAACTCCCGATTGTTTAAAGCGGGCTTACTAAGCTTCAAAACTTGACGAAATGCATCAGAAAGATATCCGCTCGCCCTATCTACTGTGTGTGTAAAAATTAGTGCTCCCATATGGTACAAGATGTCTAGTTGGGTAAGTGAATATCGGTGTCTTTCACCAACTCACTAATAAAATCTTTAAAATATTCTCTTATAAAAAACTTTCTTCAAATATTGACAAAAAATTGGGCGAAACTTTTTAGAGCTTGTTTTTTTAGAGTAAGAAATTAAATAACAATGACGAAATTGTTTAAAATTCTAAACATTTTTTGTAAATATATTTGTAGTTTAATTTGAGTAAGTTAACAATAATCTTTTTAGCCGTATTAAACAAAATTATAAAAATTATAAAATTAAATTAAAGAAGAAATTTTTCTAAATATAAAAATATGAAAATTAAAAAACTTAGAGTTTATACAAAAATCATCTAGACAATTAAAAACTAGTTAATCCTATTTATAATTCAAACGACAGCTTAATTATTTTTATTTAAAGTCAAAATATGTTTTTTTTATTTTTGTATGAGTCAACCGTTTTATTAGCGATATATGATCATTTGGAATCACATTATCACATTGTTTATTATTTTTCATTTTTTTTGTAATTCAAAGAAACCGTAAAAAATACAACAGAAATTTTTGGCCCAGGCCGTCTAGAATATTATAATTGCTAAGACTTCGGAGGGTTCCTCCTTGTTAGAAAAAACATTAATGAGCAATCTTAATATAATTTTGTGTTTTGTTTTTTGTTTTTTTTAATATATGAAATGCAGAATTAATATTTTGGGGTCCTTGCACATACATAATTAACGATAATGAAAAATTATCCGGTTGGTCGAAAATAATCATCGAAAATTGAATGCGGTCATCGAAGAACCGCATGTGCCTTTCACTTTTTACAAATTTTGCCTTTTTTACAAATTTTGCCCTTTTACAAAGAGATTTATTTTTGATAACAAATAAATTAAAATAATATTGATCCTTTGTTTCTAATTAAAATTGCTCAATTGTTGCTTGGCATTTTAAAACGTTGTTTTACGTTCCTATGTGTCTGATGAAACTACTAAGGTATTCATTAGAAGATCTAATTTTTTATTTAAAAAATGCAGAGCAAGAAATATCTCAAAATAAAAAAATTTATTAGGAAATCTAAATTTTTATTTGAAAATTTCAGGGCAGTAGAAATATTCCCGGTTACAATACGTCGGCTCAGCCGTACCAAGCACAGTTCAACAACCCGATCAATTTGTACAGTGGGAAAACAGCCGCCGATGAGTACTTGCGTTCAACCGGAGGGCTATTTGGAACAGAGTAAATTTCTTTTTTATTTTTTTTGTTTTTTTTATTTTTCGCTGATTATTTATCGTGAGTAACTTGCACCAACGCTGAAAATGCTGATAAAGTTGATTCGTAGAAAATTAACGCTATTTTTATACAGTAATCGGTTAATGAAACGTTTTACTTAAGGTAGTACTTCACAGTTTTGAACACTTGGATTACAAGTCGCATATCGTCATAAATATTAATTTTTGGCCCATAAAAGTGGAGTGCTATAAAAAGTTAAAACTTTTTTAAATTTTTTGTTTGAAAAACCGCGCAAAAAATAGATTATTACATTCACCTGCACACAGCTTATGCATCATGCAAATTAGACCTTATAAAAAAAATATGATTGGTTATTTTTGGGAGCAATTTTATAATAAATTAGGGTGATATAGGGTCCAAATTTCAGAGGTGGTCTGAGTTCAAAGAAGTCAGGATTTTTTTGAAATTGCAAAAAAGACTCTTATTACAAATAATAACACTTAAGTTAAAGCCTTTATCATGATAAAAGCTTTCGGAAAAGTAAATTTACCATCCTCAGTCAGGCTAAAAGAAGTGTTTTAAAGGCTTTCATTTAATTGTTTCAATATATTTGAAAGAGTTTTTTGTTCACATAATTAATAATCAAAGTGTCAAAAAGACCGTGTTATGGCAATTCTCAACTATTGACTTCTGAATTGCAACCGTCATCATCTCAAAAAAGGTAATTAATATAATTAATTAATAATATTATTCTTACTTCTCTAACTTACTTCTCTATCAATAATACTTTTATATTTCCTTATCCGAATAATTAATAATAATTAATAATAGTTCTCGTGTTAATGTTATTCTTTAAAGCGCAGTAGGTTTTTAGTTTACTCTAAAATCTCGTTTACCATCCGACAATAAGTCAAAATCGTCATAAAATTCCTGTAACTGTCACTCATTAGATCTCTTAGATCAAAAATTATAAACGTTATGGGTCAGAGTCACGTTTATTTTATAATGATTGTGACTCTTTGTGTCATAATAACGACAAAATGGTTTTCAGTGTCCGACTTTGTAAGCCTAAAGACGTGAATGGATACTCTCATGTCAATTTTTAGTCCTACATTTAAAAAATGCCTTTCAGCGTTAAAGGTTTCAAGAATTTAGCCAATAGGAATTCAATATTATCCGCTATAAAATCACTTTCAGCCAATGGGTGCTGAGAAAAACTTAATAATTTCTTTAGTTTTTCCACTCTTTTTACGACACTGTTTAAACTAAATTAAACCCTGTTTTCTCCCCAGGTGCTCGTGTGATTCTCACAAAAAGTACCGAATCTCGTTATTTTTAACAAGAAATGATATTCTGCATAAATCGTCGTACTGTGTAGTGTAGGATTTACATTAAGATTTACATCACTGTTTAGAAGACGAGTGTATACGCGCTTCCTGTCTCAGTGTATAAATGTCACGATAGTCAAAACCCTCCTATTAAACGTAAATTGTTCAGTGTTAATATTTTTTACAGATTTATAACGTATTAGAATTACTTTTAGCCAATTAGTTCTTTTAAAAAAAGGAGATCTTTCATCCATAGGAGATTAATTTCTCCCAAGCATTAATTGGCTAAAAGTGATTCTATCAGCTCCTTCCACAACCATTGGCTCTGAGCAAAACATATATAACGTGATCATGAATACTCCTGAATCATGAATCGGAGAATCATGAATCATGAATCTCCTTTGAAAAAAGGAGATCTTTCATCCATAGGAGATTAATTTCTCCCAAGCACTAATTGGCTAAAAGTGATTCTATTAGCTCCTTCCACAACCATTGGCTCTGAGCAAAACATATATAACGTGATCATGAATACTATATGACATTTTGTGGGTCCTTAAAATCCTGAAGTGTGACAGGAAAGCAGAGAGTCGCACTAGGTTAATAATAGAGAAGGAAGAGTTATATAATGTAATTTAGGGGAGTTTAATTAATTAATTCATTAACTTTAACCACTTTGAGCAACCTGGTGCGTTCTTACTCAGAGTTTCAGACGCTTTTTTATTGTCAAAATAATAAAAGAGGTCACTCCAGAAATACTAAAGGGTCGAATTTTTAAACGATACCAAACAAGATTTCAGTTGTAATAATATCTTTTGGCAAATCACAATTTCCAATTTTAAATTTAATTTATAGGCACCTTGCACTGGAACTCGGTTTATACATGAAGTATGCAGTATACATAAGTGTCACCATAATGGATAATTACCTTATCTCCTACTTATCTTTTGTAGTATGCAGATCAAACGATCGAAAACGCGCGAAATTTCGATCGGTTGATCTGCATACTACAAAAGATAAGTAGGAGATACGGTAATTATCCATTATGGTGACACTTATGTATATTGAATACTTCATGTATAAACCGAGTTCCAGTGCAAGGTATATATATAATTATATATACCTTATGTATATATATAATTATATATACCCTATAATTATAATATATATACAATTTTCAGCCCGGGAATTGGCAAACCCAAAGAAGAGCCCAAATATCTGCAGTCAGAGACTCTGCGGCTGATTCAGGAAACTGAGGCGTCGGAGAGGGGTCGTATCCGCAGTCCCCAACCGTCGACCGGGGGCCGTCAGCACCTTCATCCGCACGGACCGCACGATCACCTGTCGGAGGAGCGCTACGCGGAAGGGCGGGACGAGACTCTGCACCACACTGCCGCCAACGAACAAAGCGGCAGCTTCAACAGACTTACTAGAGCCCTAGCCGGGGAAGGTGAGTGAAATAACCCGAATTACGTGAAGTGTTAGTTCCGTCACGGTGTTTATTTTCCTATCAACCTCTGAACTCAATTTACCTGTCATTTATTTGCAACCAGGTGCAATTCCTTGTGTCTCATCTCATGGAAATATTTTTACATGGCTCTTAATATTTTTACATGAAAATCACACAGATTTCAACCACCTTTTTTTGATAGGTGGTTGTGTGTTGTTGTGAATGAAAAAAAATATCCACCACAAACCTTAAATTTTATTCAAAAAAGTAAACACATGTTATTTCGAACTTATTTACTTTCTTACAAAAAAGAATTAATAGTTATCAATATTTTTAATTAAAATTTTTTACTGTATCCACACAATGTTATATTATTGATTACACATAATCTGAGAGAGGTCTGCACCTTGTAAAGCTAAAATTTTTTAATTTCGCTTTTATTTAGATGAAATTTCGCTTGCTTTATTTTATCACTTAGTTTTTTCTTAGATAGATGTGTGTTGGAAACTTTAATCGTGTAACAAATAGCTTCTGGGCTTTGCTAAAATTCAAACTATTGTTTAGAATCTTTTATAAAGTTTTTTTTTAAATTTATTCTAAAGGTAAACCCAACGTAGTTGGAACAGTTGTTCGCTGGATTAAAAAAATGCCCCCATTAAATAACCATTCAAATCACGAGAATCTGCCGTCACTTTATCCGTAAATTAAATTCAATTTAATACGGAGTATTTGTTTGATAAAGTGACGTCAGATTCCCGTGATTTGAGTGGTTAATTAATGGGGTGCATTTTTTAATCCAACGAACAACTGTTGCAGCCACGTTGGGTTTACCTTTAGTTCTCAAAACTTGAATGTGTGAACTTATTCTAGCAAAATATCTATAAAACTAAGGGTAAAAAATTAATTTTTGGTACTAAATTCCATTATACAGTAAAAAATATAAAACAATTTTTTTAACAAAAACATAATTAACTCTTCTATTTTAAACATTTATTTACAAAATGAGTACCAAAAGTATATATGTTTTAAATTTTTTAATTTTTAGTTTTACTTTTAATTACAGTTGTTTTATTTACTAAATAATGTCTAGACTATTTTGTACATACTTTATTTCTTCATAAATGTCTCTTAAATATGTTTAAAAGTTTTACCGCATGCGGTTAGATAAAATAACTGTGCAGTTGTCTGTTAGTCGTTTAGACCTTTTTTTATTTCGTCCATAGTCTTCAAAGAACGAAAACTAAAGGTTCCCTTTGGGTCATCCAAAGGTGTTTTCTGAGTTTCAACAAGCATTTTCTTCTTCGCTTATATCTCCAAAAGTAAAAATTCGGAAAAATCCCAAAAGTTTTCAAGTTATTAAAAACGGGACTTTTAGATTTTTTATTCTTGTAAAAAGTATAATTCGGTACTTACTGTATTGTATACTGTATAGCCGTCGATTTGTTTGCATCTCAGACTTTCGCTATTTAAAACACACTCTGAAAGTTCAAATAAAACTTTTTGAAAACCAGCCTAAATCTTAAAAATTAAAAAATCTCAACTATATCACTATTTGTAGTCTATTTTTCATAATTTTTAATTTTTACAAAAGATTTAAAAATGTAATCAATCTGTGAACAAGCAGTATCCAGCTCTTGCGATCAGGAGAAAAAGCGAAAACCAAAAACTGCCATAAGCCACGTCATATGTCTAACATATTTTGTAACAAATAGAGCTAGTTAGTTTTCAATGTATTATGCTGTGTATGTATGTTTTTTTTTACAAATCCTCGATATTTTCTATCCGCAGGAGGAGTCGTGCGACCAGCACAGCCTAGTCAACCAGTGGCAGATGTAACTCAGCCAATTCAAGCAGAAGGTGGTGACGGTATTTATTTTTAGCTACTAACCCTTTTTTTCTAATTTTACAAAGTTTATATTTTTTGTCCAAAATGTCTAGTAATGCTTTAATTTAATAAGTTAGTTATAAAAACCAAAGATTAGAAATCAATTTTTGTTTGTTTTCATTGTGTATTAAATGTTTCAAATTATTTATACACATGTATTTTAGTTGACACAATATAAAATATTCATTATTGAAAATTAAATATCCTAGTTTAATCATTTGTTAGTCTTATTCCTTATTTTATAACATAAATACCATATATTATAGTGTTAAACTTGACTAAATGTTTTATATTTTGTAAAAAAAATAGGACTTAGATCATTTTCTGAATATTTTTAGTATAAAAAATGATAACTACCCAATTTTAAAAGATTTTTTTCGTTCTTCTAAAATTTCGATAGGTCATTTTTTCGTTCTATTAATATTCTGTTTCATTTTACGAACAAATTTAAACAGTGCTCAATGAATTGTATATCTAAACATACAATACGACAAAAAATGTCACGGTATCAAAGTTGGTAGTATTTTCTTTTTGGGAAACTTATCTCTGGGGCTACAGCGCAAGCGACTGTCTGCATTTATTTTAGTAATTTTATCTTAATTTAATTTTGTTTAAATTTATAAAACTTAACTTAATTTAAATAAACCACTTTTAGATGTGTCATTCGAAGGACATCGAAGCGAAGCCCCGCAGCCCGGGATTCCGTTATGCGAAAATTGCGGCCGCCAGATCACGTAAATAAATTTCTACTCTAGGGTTAAAATTTCACACTTTTAAAAGCCGATCACTTTTTACACTCACGATCACTTTTTGATTATTCATGGAATTAGTATAAAAATAGGGCAGAGCTCCGAAGTTCCGAAGCTCCCGGAGTTGCTCCAGAGTTCCTAAAAGGAGAGCTTCGCTCCGGAGCACCGGAGCTCCGGGGAATATCACCAAAGCAAACACATCTTTGTCCAAAGGTAAAATATGAAATTCAGCAAATCTTATTAAAAACACCTGTATGCGATACAAAATTTTAAGACGGCGAAAAGACTGGAAATGACGTTTTTATTCTAATATATTAATAATCAAGAATACGATCTTTTACTCAAAATTCTTCGCTTTTGCCATAATTTTTTAATGCTTGAAAATAATTAAGAATATTTTTGAAAAAATTCTATAGGGTAACTGATTTAAATTGAGCTAGCCTTATTTTTGGCCACCGGCTATTATTTTTGCCGTGCGCAAAATTTATAAATTGAACTGAATGTGGCTTGATTAGATGCCATGGCGGTCTAACAAGCCATACACAGTTCAATTCAAAACATTGCGAATGGCAAAATAACACCCGGTGGCCAAAATACAGGCTACCAGAATTTAAATCAGTTACTCACGATCATTCTAATTTTAGCGGAGTTTTCTGCCGAGCGGGCGAGAAAAATTTACATCCGGAATGTTTCAACTGTTCCACTTGCGGGACGTCCTTGAAAAACAGTGGATTTTTCAACATGGGCGGCAAACTCTACTGCGAAATCCACGCCAGACAGAGGAGCGGAAATCTGTTCAAAGCCACGCCCCCGCAAGACCCCTCCACCTTCGCGTAAGATCTATAACTGTAACCATAAGAAATGCTCTAGGAATAGAGCAGAAAGAAGAGTGATTTTTCTCCGGGTATAAACAGGAAAAACGTGGACTAGCCACGCCCCTGCAAGACCCCTCCTCCTTCGTGTAAGACCTATAACTGTAATCAATAAGAAATGCTCTAAAAATAGAGCAGAAAAAAGGGCAATTTTTCCAGGAGTGAAGACAGAAAAAACGTGGACTAGCCACGCCCCCGCAAGATCCCTCCACCTTCGCGTAAGATCTATAACTGTAACCATAATAAATGCTCTAGGAATAAAAAAAAATGGTGATTTTTTCCGGCGTGTATTTAGAGAAAAAAAGTGGATTAGCTAGGCCCCAGCAAGACCCATCATCTTTGCGTAAGATCTATAAATAGCCATGAAGAATGCTCTATAAATAGAAAAGGAAAAAAGGGCGATTTTCCCCGGGTGTATATTTAGACAGAAAAGATGTTGACTAACCACGCCTCCGCAAGACCCATCCACCTTCGCGTATTATTTGTAACTGGACATAAAATGCTCTATAAATAGAGCAGGAAAAGGGGCGATTTCCCCTCGGATGTATGTTTAGACAAAAAATGATTAGTCACGCCCCCGCAAGACCCTTCCACTTTTGCGAAGATTTATGAATAGCTATGAAAAATACTGTATAAATAAAGCAAAAAAGGGGCAATTTTCTTTCAAGTGTATGTTTAGATAAAAAATGTGGAGTAGCCATGTCACCACAAAACCACATAATTTTAGAATATTTTGTTGTCTTCTTAGGGTTTACTTTTTTTGTTGTTATGTTTTAATTTCCTTTTATTTATTAAGGTTGACATTTCAAACAACTGCTTTGTATGGGGACTTTTAAGGCAAATATAGTTATATATGATTGTGTACAAACAAACTGTAGGGTAACTGACTTAATTTCGGCCACCTTTTTTTATTTTTTTGAATAAGTTTTTTCTGGCTTTTTCAATCAAACCAAAATTTGGCCTAAAAATCAAACGATAGTTATATTTGTAATTCCAGTGCAAAATTTGAATATTTCTGTTACACTTAAAAATCAGTGAAGGTTTAAACTTTTTTTTAAAGTGGCCGAAGTTAAGGCGCGTGCCATTTATTTCGGCCACCTACAAAAAACTGGCTATAACTATTGCTTAAACGAACAATAAAAATTTCTAAAGGTTGCAAATTTACCCTTAGGTATTGTTCTTGGTATATATAACTTAACTTTTTCCGTTTGCGAACTTTAATAGTTATTAGCAAGACTTTAAATAATCATGTCAAAACCTTAAAAAAACAAGTTTTAATAATTTGTATTTTTTGTTCAATTTTTATTTTTGGCTTAAAAAACGTCAAATCAAAGTCAAACGAGCAAAAAAAAATTCTTTATAAATACGGTAGTACAATGATATTTAAAACAGCAAAAAACGGCAGGTTCTGTCACCTAAATTTTAAGGTGGCCGAAATTAACGGAATCTTAAAATGCGCAGTTAGTTAAACGCATTGCAAAATATTTTTGAAGAAAATATCAAAACATGAAAATTAACAACTTTGAGCCTTAAATAGAAGATATTTTAAGGGTATATATTGCTTCGTTCTAAATTTGATGCAGTTTAAACACAAAGCAAAAATTAAGAAAATCATAAAAAATCCACTTTTTGTATGAAAATTTTGATAATGCAGAATAACACAAATATAAAATTTTTGCAAAAACACTTTATTCAACATTCACTTACTTTTGTGTTATTCCAGTTACTTTTGTGTTAGTTCCTTTGTGTCTTAAAAATAAGCTAATTTTCTAACACCCTAAATTGGTGGCCGAAATTAAGGCGTGGTCGAAATTAAGGCGTGGCCGAAATTAAGTCAGTTACCCTAATGATAAAGTTTATTAAAATAAATACATAATTTTTTTGTTTTGGCTTGAAGAACGACGTAAGATTACGGAACTACTGCATTAAGTAGAAACAAACCAAACGTGGCTGATTTATTTCCTCAAAAAATAAAAAAGGGGGACATGTAGTAAACAATCAATTCATAGTGCTTAGTGACATTTATACTAACATATTGTCATCAAATCCCTAACGTTTTTTTATTCTGATTGGTTGATATAAGTGATGTTGAACTGCTTTGATGTGGTTGATTACGACATTGTTACGACATTTTTATTTTCTGAAGAAATAAACCGGGCACGTTTAGTATGTCTATAAATAAATATTAGGCATTTTTTTAATTTCTGTAGTATCTAATATCAAAAACGTTTACTTTTTAGACCAAGAGCACCACCACTGCAACAACCAAAGATCTCCTCGGAGCCTGTCAAAGCATTGTAATAATTTTTTTATTTTAAAATTTTTTATTTACTCTGTTACTATTGCGTTCACTAAAATGCATAAAATTCTCAGTATCAAAATTGTATAGAATTCTCGTGCATATACTCGTAACAAATTTTATTTACTGCATGGTTTATTTTACAATTCATTTGAATAAATTTTTAACGAGTGAATTTCATCAGAATGAACTGAATAGCCGAGAATCGCTGTACACATTTAGTATAAATTTTTAATTTTCATTTACACCTTGAACGGTAGAATGATTTATTTAGAAGATCTCATAAAAAGTACACAATTTTAAGAATCACATAAAGTTTATTCAGTTTGGTTCTTTTAAATAATTTAAAGTTTTAAAAATTTAGAGAACCCATAAAGTAAAGCAATTTTTTAAATAAAACCAAACTTTATCATTACATTTTCACATTAAATCATGTTTGTGATTTTTTTAAGCCTGGAAACATAATTAAATTCAAGCTATTTAAAACAAACTTTAAGTTGCGCTAATTTACTAAACCTTGTGTAATCTTTCTATAATTTTACGCACTGATTTAATATAATATCAAAAAACACACTTTTTTTAAAATGGTTTAAACGTAATGAAGAGCGGCACTCTGATTATAATCAACTAATCATGCAGGAAACCAAATAAACATAAACATAAAATTTATGTGTTGTATTATAGTTACCAACCTGACATATTAAAACCGGGACCAGTTAGTCCTGGAGGATTGCAAAAAGGAATTCATAGTCCACTGATGAGTCCATCTAATCGAGGTACGTTTATAAAGCTATGAAAGGTCTTTAGAGAAACAAGCAGGGAACTTGGGGCTATGGAAATTTTTAGGGAAGTTGGAGCCACGAACAATAGGAGTTTGGAGTCTTTAAGAAAAACTGGTTTAAGTTTAGGTTTAGGTTTCGCTTAGGCTTAGGTACATGTTTTAGCTATTTTTACTTTTGGCTCTAAGTTCCTCACTTGCGGCTCCAAGTTTCCTATTTTTGGCTCCAAGTTCCCTCGGCTTCATTGACCCTAAATCCTATGAAAAATTACGAGGAAAATTTAAAAGTAAAGAATGGTCTCAAAAAAGATTTTTTAGGAAGACGGAATAAAAAAACACACCAAAAAACCCAAAAATTTCTAAAAAGAAATAATTTAAACAAAAACATATAAAGAGGTAAACTAATCACGAAGGTCAAAAATCTCACATTCAAAAGGAAATTGTGCAGTGAAAGATCTTTACAGAGTTTATGACGTTATACAATCATTTTCAGCCAATGAAAATATTAATCTCCAATGAACGTAGAGATCTCCCATGTTTAGTTCCTCCCACAACAGTGTACCGCAACAGTCCTTGTAATTTCAGGTGTTCCGACCAGGCCGTCCATGTACGCCAGTCCCGGTTTGAGCCAGGAGCTGAGCGGCGGGACGAACGTCAGTCAGTCCTACAGCAGCAGCACTTTCACCACGCGCACGCAGCAACAGAGCGGCGGCTACAGCGCCCAGCAGCCGCTGGCAGCGCCGTTCTCCGCCGCAGCGCCGGCAGCGCCGCCATCAATTGCCAGCGCGCCAACAGCGCCACCCCCAGACTCAACAGGTGAGCCTTGAACTGGAAAAATAGACTGAATACCTAAAGACTGCAGTCGTTTCGATAGACTGAATACCTAGGCTATAGTCGTTTGCTTTGACTGAATATTTTGACTACAATCGTTTGTCTAGACAAAATATTAAGACTACAGTCGTTTGTCCAGACTGAATACCTATACTACAAGTGTTTGTCTAGATTGAATGCCAGAACTACAGTTGGTTTATGCTCGAGTTGTGCAGTTCAGTAGATGAAAAAAAACCAGGGTGTATACTGTATGATAACAACCTAAAACAAATGAGCGAACAAATTTTGCTATAGATTTTTTTGCTTTGTTTTGACTGACAACGCCCATTTTATAAAAATTAAAGTAGGTAATAAACCACCTTGTGTAGAGTAGAGAATAGACTTCAGCTGAAATTTTTACTTTAAAAATAATAATCAAAACAAAGAAAATTTCCTATTTTGCTTAGTTTTTAGAGTTTTAAATACTACAGAGGTTACTTAAAATTATTATTTCAGTATCACACCAAAAAATCTAAAACTTAATATTTGTTTAATATTAAAAATAGATGAATCATTTTAAAATATTTAGAAATTTATTTACACATAACAAAATATACGAAAAACAAATGAAACAAAGCCTCCATCCGAAGTGTTCAAAGGAAAAAAGCTAAAAACACATTTTAAGGCGATCAAAAAGCTTTTTTTAAATTAATGGTATTATTTTTGGTATTTATTAAAAAAATCAAAAATAATGAAAAAATTAAAAAATGTGTTTCAGTTATTTAACACATGACTTAAATATTTGTCTTTAGAAGACTTAAGCATGATATAAACCAGGTTTAATTTAGCCAGTTTTAAAACTGTTGTAATTGTTTTAGTTGTTTTGTGTAATTTTAAATCAAATAATAATAAATAATAGTAAATACTTATTATATTATTAGCAATAAATAGTTCGTATTAATTTTTAAGTGTTTGGTAGTTTAGAAAAAATTATTTTTTTAATTTTGAATTTCACAGTATTTAAAAAATTCAGCTCTAAAATAATTGTTATTAAAAAATTAATATGTGTGTTTATAAAATTATTAATTTTTCCAATTAAAATAAAGGTACTATTATTAATCACATGAATGTGCAAGATAATTTACAGCATTTGTGTACTATATTTTATGTTTTATTTGTCATTTTGCTTTTGTTACTGTTTGAGCTGTATGTGTTGTTTTTGCGTTGCTTAGTGACAGCATGTACTACTGCATATTGTATAAATTTAGTTGATGCTGCTACTGTGAGTGAAAGCGCTGCGCAAAATTTCTCTAGTTTGCCCGATGTGTTAGAAGTCATCGAAGGCACTGATGAGACTCAGCAAAATGGAAACTTCCCCAATTCCAACGAGTTGGCCGATGAAGAAGCGGCAGAGGGCGCACTGGCTGTCCGTCAGGTTTCCGGTCCCCGGTGTCCCCCTGGTACTCCAGCCGCCGCTGTGGATAGCGAACTGAGTACCCCCACCGTCCCTCAAAATTTCCCCAGTTTCCCGCTGCCAAAAGAGCCTGAAAAAGCGTCCTGGTTTGAGGCACCTGCTGAGGCTCAGGCCCCGCGGCCGAAACCGCGTCGACGGGCGGTCTGGCCGCCGGCCCGAGCGGAAGAGCGTACCGTCGTGCCCTACTGGCGGATACCTGAGGGGAAGAACGGGTCCCTGTTTGGCAGCTCCGGGGCTGACCCCTGGGGAATGTACGAGCGGAGGTTTGGCGGCGTCGAAGACGCAGACACCTACTGGCGGGTTGTCAACTTTAGAGCCAGCGACTTCTACTCGCCTAAGGATCGCCGACCCCCGTCTCCTTTGCGCGAGGAAATGAGGCGCTCCGGTCTCCGTAGTAGCCTCCCCATACATCTGATCAGAAAAGAAGGCCGGTTCCCGGAAAAAGAAAACAGAAAGCCATTTAAACAAACGGAAGATCGCATGCTCAGCTATGCCCACAAACCCATTCAGGACACCTCTCCTCTGGTGGAGAAAGCCAAAACCTTGGCTCATTCCGCTTGTTTGGTGGCGGAAGAACAAGTGAAAGCCGAGGACGAGGTGGTGAAAATTGAAGCTGCCTTGGAAACGCGGGATCTGGTTCCGCGCGTATCGCCTGAAATTTTAACCGCACCCCATAGAAAAAAACGACAACCGCAGAGGAGCCATTCTCCTCAGACCCAGGAGGACCTGTCCAGAAGTTTAGCAGGGATGAAAAACATTGATCCAAAACAAAAGGAAACCTTTGACGACACCATCAAAGAGCTGATGGGACTAGCCAGCAATAATTCATTTTCAAACCTTCCGCCCGTCGCTCCGGTGACTAAACCTGTGAAATGGGCCGCTCAGAGTGACAACACTCAGGGGACCGATGTGCGAAAAGTGGTTCATTTGTATTCTCCTTACGGTTTTAAACGGCGTACTCTCGGGGATATGCGATCGTATTCTGAAGAAGCGGCCGAGCTGGAACTGACCACTTTCAACCTACCCGGATTTCAACCGGATCCACTGTCGCCATCCGGGCGCGACACGCTGCCTCAACTACTGCCGAATCTTATGCAGGACAGCGTTTCCACTAATATGACAGGGAGCACCGTTATCCAAGCGTCCCAATCGGAGAGCAGCGGTGTCTATGTACTTCGCGATCGCAGCACTCCATCTTTCACCGGCCCATCTGACGTCATCGCAGCCCATATTTCTCCAAGAATTGAGGAGGAACGAATGAGCGCTTTGGCAGAAGATATTCAGGGTAATGACTCCTTCTTGCCATTATAATAATCTTTCATTTCGCTTGGTTTTCTATCTCCCTCTCTCTCATTCGGCCTTTCCTCACTTCTTCTTTCTTATAGGATACCTGGAAACTCCGCATCCATTTATGGTGTGCAAACTTCATGGCGTCACTGTGCCATCAAGTAAACTACATGACATGTCAGTGTCAGCAAACAAGTTCCGTGACTTATCGGTGCCGTCCACCTTTCAGTCTCCGTCTTCTATTGGTGAAAGGGCTTTCAAAAACCCTTGCCCTTCCATACTGTCTTCTGTGAATAACTTTCTGCGTAAATTGTCTTGTTGCGGCCTGTCCTACTCCTGTTCTTGTTGTAAACAAAGTTTTAACGTTAACTAACATCACCAATATTTTGTGAAGGTTTTTAAGCAGAAAGCTTTTTATATGCACTCTTAAAAAACAATGTTGTTTTTTCTGTATGCTAGTTATATTCGCAAATATCAGTTTGTACATTACAATTACTCTTGAGTCTCGAAAAGAAATATAAAAACACATCGCTAAAAAAAATTTAAAATTCTGGGACGCGTTTTTCAAACGTTGACCTAAAAATTTTTTTTTTAAATTTTTAAGAAAACTATAACTAAAGATATAATAGTAATATATTAATTTTTAAAGTTATGAATTTTTCAAGAAGGATGCTTTTTATTTTTTAAGCTTCAAAAAAAATTCAAAAAGAAATTCCAAAACTTGCTCTACTTTAAATATCTGGAGCTCTGGAGCATGTTATTGGAGGATAGACACTATACAAATACCTAATATTAGGAAGAACAGAACATCACGAGTTTTAAATTTAAAAAAAATATTTAAAAACATTTTATAAAATAATTTTGAAAAAAGTTTTCAAAAAATTTTAGTAAAAAAAAACAGTTAAACAAAATAATCTGTAGCATTATTTATTTTTTGACGAAATTACA
The DNA here is from genome assembly GCA_030248175.1 of Microlaimidae sp. YZB2_3. Classification (NCBI taxonomy): domain Eukaryota; kingdom Metazoa; phylum Nematoda; class Chromadorea; order Desmodorida; family Microlaimidae; species Microlaimidae sp. YZB2_3. Next base: position 29,404 of record JASAMX010026493.1, read on the forward strand.
AAAAAATAAAGCAGAACTTCGCAGCTATTGGGTTTTGAATTCAGGGATGCAATTTAAAAAATAAAATTTCATATTTAATTTTTAGGCGCGAAAGAAATTCAACAAAAGTTACTATGAACACAAAAAAAAGAATTTTATAAAGATTTAATCACAATATAAACTTTAGTGTTTATTGGTGTTTTTAAAGATATTGCATTGGTACGTGATTTTTTTTTTAGTGAATCTGAATGATTTTTAAATTTCTACAAAATTTTTGGTTTTATTAAAAGTTTAAAACTAGATTTTGCATAAAACTTAACCGCATAAAGATTTTCAGAACAGAAAAAAACAACATTGCATTTGTTTGCTAAAAAACTTTCTTTTTTCTTTGTATCACAAAAAAGTGTTTATATGTTTTATTTTGATTTTTTTCCGTACTTGTAGTTTTTGCTTATTCATTTTTTTAAACTAAAGAAGTGTTTTATAAATTTAACACAATTACAAAAAAATTAAAAAGATAACTACAAACATAACAGGGTTATATTTGAACCTTTTTAGTCTATTCATCACTGTTAATTAAATAATTTATTTGAAGTATTACTGTTTTGTTAGATAAAAACACAAGAAGAATAATCAAAGAGAAAAACATCATAAAATTTAAAAAAAATGGAAAAAATAAAGTTATAAATTAAAAATGTTTAATTTTGTGGTAAAACGTAAAAATATTAAATTTTAAGTTTTTAGTTGAACAATTTTTAATATTTTTTGCTGTTTTTATAGCAAAAATTAAACCACATGTTTTAATTTTTTATTTTTTGAAAAAAATATGGTGTTTTTTGTTTATCAAACAAATGTGTCATACATTTTTGATAAACCAAGTTTTTTAAACGTACCTTATTTTATTTCAAATCAAAACCTAAATATAAAACAAATATAAATAATAAATAAATATGCTTTAAACTGTGAGTTTTGCCCCCAATTAAGTTCATGAAAGCAATCTTGATTATCAGCCTATTAACGGTGTTCTTCCATTTTTCAAAGATTCGAAAATTTCCAGGGTCAAGTGGAGGCTCCAAATGGATACCGGGATCTGGAGCTCCGGGCGCCAATCGTCCACCGGGGGCAAGTCAACCCAGAAGGGGAAAAGGTGTCCTGAAGCAATTGAACGACGTCCCCAGAATCCCCGTTTGCGAAAGCTGCTACAAAGAAATCAGGTATTCGGATACAATGGTGCGGGGTTTTTTAGAGCCAGGAATTTTTAGATCCGGAAATTTTTAGAGATGGGAATCTTTAGAGCCGGGAATTTTTTTAACCGGAAATCCTTAGAGCCGGAAATCTTTAGAGCCGGTAATTTTTAAAGCCGTGAATCTGTAGAGCCGGAATCTTTTGTTTCGGAAATTTTTAGAGCCGGGAATCATTAGATCCGGAGATATTTAGAACCGGGAATTTTTGGTGCCAATAATCTTTAGAACCGCTAGTAGGAAACTTAAAACCGTCGGGAGTTTTTTGAGAACTTGGAGCCGCAAGAACATAAAACCTAGAGCCTTCAAGAAAAAATTGGTTTGAGCTTAAACCTGTGTTTCGCTTTGGTTTTTGCTTAGGTATACGTATAGGTTTTAGCGATTTCTACTTTCGGCTCTAAGTTCCCAACTTTCGGCTCCAAATTTTAGCTTTAAACTCCCTTGGGTCTATTGACTCTAAATTGTTGCAATGAAATGTCAAGCATATTCTCCAGACGCCAGTAAATCCATTCTTGAATCTCATGTATATAGAAGAGATTAAGGTATGGAATATACGTTCGCAATTACACTAAAAAATGCAATTTTGGTTTGTTCTGTATTATATGTTTGTAATAAATTTCAGTGCAAGGTGCCTTTTGCATTCGAACATGTGAACAGAAATAATTAAATTAAAAAATTTGCGCTATGCTTAAACCTTATAATTTTTGTGTCACTTTTTACTAATAATTATTAAAAAACCAAGAAAAACAGCTGAAAGTGCATAGTTTAAACTAAATTATAGTTGTTTCGGCAGAAATAAATTGTGGGCCTATTTTTTAAGAAAATAGCAAAACTTGCATTTCAGGGGCAGTTTTTATTACGAATTTTTTATTATGAATTTTTCCGAAATATTTTCCGTCCATAGTGGTAATCAAATGTTATGGAATGAGAAAAACCAAAATGTCTGCCAGAATATAACTTAAGCACATTTAAAACGAGTAGAATACCTATAAAACTTTGTTTCGTTTTAAATATTCGACAATTTTGTAGAGGTCCGTTTATTTTGGCTATTGGAAAAACATGGTGCCCGGATCATTTTGTTTGCAACAATCCTAACTGTAATAGAAAATTGCTCGATGTTGGATTCATTGAAGAAAATGGAAAAATTTATTGCGAATACTGCTTTGAGCAGTATTTCGCCCCTCAGTGTGGAAAGTGCAACAGATCTGTTACAGGGGTAAACAATAAATTTATTTTAATGGTTTTATTAAATTTAAAACATTTTTCAGTATTTTCGTTATATGTTTTATATATTGTTTATATTGATTCCAGCGTTATTTTGTTCGATTTTTAATTAGTTTTTACTATTATTACTGATAATTTTTAATCATTTATTGGCATTTAAAATTATCTAATTATTTTTTAAAAAAAGTGAATAATATGTTCTTAGTATTACAGAACATTTTAGAGACTAAAACTTCCTACAAAAAATTTTTGATGGTAATTTTTAAATTTGTCATATTTTAATTTTATGTCATAACGGTATTTTTATTATTCTTCCATTGTGAAGCTTTACTATGCTCATAAAAAACAAAACGGTTGTAACTATTAAAAATTTTGATTTGGCGCACTTAAGGCCGGTTTACACCGGAGTGGCAGTGGATAGTGGATAGTGAACGCGCGCATTTACATCATTACACCCTAATTCTTGCTGCGGTATGAAGGGTGTGCGCTGTGCGTCCTTAGAACCAATAGTTCGGTAAACACCTGCACATAACTAAGTCTAAGCCATTCTTTTTAAAATTTAACACGACAAGTGCCCATTTGTGTAAATTCAAGTTCCTGAAATTTTGTGACAACTCTTTACCACCAATGGTAGCGGTTCCAAAAACCCGTAAAAAAACTTAAAATTACAGCTTATAAAAATATTATTTTGTAGGATTGTTTAAATGCACTGAACAAACAATGGCACCCCGATTGTTTTACTTGTTCTGCCTGTGGAAAGCCTTTTGGGAACTCTTCTTTCTTTTTGGAGGAAGGAAAAGCTTACTGTGAACAAGGTAATACAGTATATTTCTTTAATTTTTTCACTAATAAAATTTTTTTTCTGGTAATTGGTATAAACCTTAAATGTCAAAAGTATATATAAAATGCTTTTGACATTTAAGTATGTTGTTACACAAACATGAGATAGCGTTTTTAAAAAAAAATCATTGCTGCGAACCAATCCGTAATTTTTGGCTTTATTTTCTATCTAAATATAAATATAAATTTTACTAGGTGTCTTCTTGAAATTGTGTTATTTTCCTTTGTTTTTTATGAAAAACAATTTTCATGTTAATATTTTTACCAGTACAAACAAAAATTTATACAAAAAATGTGCTATATAAAAATAAATTTATAAAATATTTATTTATTGCTGCTGTAAGGCTGCACAAATAGACTATAGGGAAGTTTTTTTAGGCTTAATGTTTTGCATTATAGATTGGAATCAACTTTTTACAACAAAATGTGTGGCTTGCAAATTTCCGATAGAAGCTGGCGATAGATGGGTAGAAGCTTTGAACAACGCTTATCACAGCGACTGTTTTACTTGCACGGTAAATATTCTCTTTAATACGCCATAAAGAGTCGCAATCATTATAAAATCAGTGTGACTCTAGCTCCTTATTTTCACTCCTCAAAATTAATATCATTTATGTTAACATATAAAAAGAGTCACAGTTACGAGTTTTTTTGACGATTCTAACTTACTTCCACATAGTGACGACGAGAGCAAATTTTGTCTATTAATGTTAAAAAGTTAAAAACATATAAAATTAAAATACAGGAAAATATGTAACTGATTTTATATCTTAACCAAATACAATTTGGTGGCTCAGTGGAGCTCAATCCCCACATTCTAAGCGAGGCGTGCTCCCATTCAGGTGCAGCCTAATTGTAGGCTGTTCAAAGAATAAGGAAGTATTTTCGAATTTTATCGAAAATTTATTTTGCGTTTTTATGGGGTTATTTGGACCATTTTATATCCAAAAAAATTGTAAATTATAAAACTAATCAACTTTCTAAAGTTTATGATTTTTGCAAAACTTTTAAATTTAGAGATTTGCCGGGAGGTCAAAAAAAATTTAAGAAAAAAAAATCCCCTCAAAAAAATTTTAAGATTAAAAATTCTGGGAAAAAAATAGTGTATAACTTGCGTTGGTGAAAAAAATGGTGCACAACGGTGAATATAATGGTGTATTTTTGGAATAAAAAAATGGTGTATAACATTTGGTGTATAACTTCCGTTGGTGCTAGCTACACCCCAAGAACATAGAGCGATTTTAAAATTAAATGGGCTCCCATATTAAAAATTGGTGAAAAACGCGAAAACCGACCGCATTCAAATCATCATAAAAAACCTCACCGTTTCAATCGTGCTCAAATTTTCAGGAAAAAGTCGGAAAAGTATGAGCTAGCAGCGTATCAAGTGACGTTTCTTATCTCACAATAATAAAAAAGTTTTGATTTTCTGAGGCCCAGGTTTTTTTTCACCGTATTGGAAGTAGTGATGGCGTCATTCATGAACATTACTTTTTTAGTTTTAAGTGATAGCTAAATGTCTAAACTACACACTGATATAGGTATTATTTCTAATTCGTTCGGTCGTTCTTGAGCTATGACGTTTTAAAGTTTACGTTTTGTCGCCAGTCTCATAAATTTTTTAACAGACTATAGTAACATAGCCACATTGTTCTTATTACTGCGCGCAATTCAGGTGAATGATGGCTTCTTACGGCTCTTATTATGACGCGTTTAATTAGAGCGTGTTCCGATTGGGACATTAAATGTGTCTAAGAAAAGTATACATATTTTTTTCTTTACTTTTACGTTTATAGTTTTGCTGTTGTACGTATTATATCTGTGTGTCAATTAGTATCCTATAAAAACGTAAATAAAATATTCATTTATTTATTTGTTTATCCATAACGTTGGCAAACAGCAAAACAATCATAGTGTTTAATTTTTTACCAGTTTCTGACACTTTCTTGAATCTTAAATGTTAAACAAAAAAACATCATACAAATTGAAACACATCACCCTAGGAGAGGTTATTTTATTTACTGTTATAAAACATATATATTAAAAATTCACCATTTACAGATCACGGCATTTCTTATAATTTTGGCTTACTGAAATCAAACATTTTTTCTGACTATTGTTGTGGTTTGATTGCTAAAACAAGCGGATTTACTTCTCAAAACTGTTGTTCAATATCAAAATGGGTTTTGACCCTCTATTCTTTTTAAAACACTTAAATATTTTATTATTTTTAGACCTGCCAGAAAAATTTGGAAGGCCAAAGCTTCTACGCCAAAGGTGGACACCCATACTGCAAAGCTCATGCGTAAAATATTGCTTGGAATAAATCGCTTGCGAATCCATTTTCTTAATATTAAATCAAACAAAGATAAATTATTTGGACAGTTTGATAATAGTCAAGTGAACTAGTTAAATAAAACCCATTGTTTTTAATTTTATTTTATTTATTTTCTGAGATGAAGTTTCATAAAACAAGTGGAAGTATGTACGAACTCTATTTAATATAAATCTTTTTGTTATTTTCTTAAAATTTAAAAAATCATACAAAAATAAAAATGTATTAAAAAAATTCCCCAGATGTATAAATAAAAGTTGTTATCATACCAAAAAAAAATTTATAACAAATTAGAGTTTCCATTACTGTATATAATCAATCAGTAAGTTCCTTTTTAGAACGAACATAACACAAGCAAAGTAACAATAGTGATAAGTAGTGTGGTGTCATGTTGGTGATATTAAAAGTTTGACTTGTTTATTCATATTGCATGATTTTGTTTTTTGAAAATAATATTTCAAAAATAACTAAGTTAAATACAATTTTCAGCCTCTAAAAATAATTTTTAGTTTTTATCATTAATTTTTAAAATTTATCGACGTAAAATTAAAGTTTACTACATATACAGTTTTTTAAATTTTAATTTTATGTGCTCTTACGCTCTTGGCACCGTGCCTTTTATTTCGCTATTAGTTTATCGTATAATAAATAACTGCATATTTAAGCGTGTACTACACCTAGCTTAGCGCTTTTTAGCTGTTTATTATTTTAAATTTTGTTGATAGTTGATTTAAAAAAAATTATTAAAAAAATACATAAAATTATTTGCTATAATGTTTCAAATTTAAGAATTCTTGACAATAATATAAAAACATTTGTTTTTCATTATTGTAAAACAAGAAAACTATGATGATAATAAATTTTATGTATTAATATAATGTTCTATATCTAAAAATAAGTATTGTTATTTTTATAACCGTATTTTAAAGCTTATTTTGTTTGTATATGCGATTAGATTGATTCTTAAATATACCTTTAAAAAGTATTAAATAAATATTAATATTTCTATGTTGTGTATATAAAAAAGTGTAAGTAGATTAAATGATTTAAAACAATGATGTTAACCTGGTTTATGTTAAAAAAACATAAAGTTAAGTTTTTTGTTCAAGGAATGTACGTTAATGTAAACCTACTAGATTTTATATTATTGCTAAATGTTTGTAGAGATTTATGTTCTGTTATATGCTTAGTTAAAATGGTAGAGGCCATGATCATGTAACTTAAACAAATAAATTTGAGTGTATATACAATTATTATTTTAACACCACGTAATTTAATTTTAACTTTAACCATGTTAAAGTTGCGGAAATTCTAATGTGGGAGAATCTCATTCAAACTATTTTCTTAGTTTTTCAGTTTTATTTCCTATGATCAATCACAAAACCTGGGCTCAAATCGGAAAATAATAATTTCAACATTTGTTGTGACTAATGCCTAGTTGTCAATCCTTGCACTGCTTCCGGTATGGCGTCCATGTACATGGGGGCGGAGTCGGTATGGCGCTGGCTGTGGACGGGGCGACGGCGGAAGCGGGGCTTTCTGTCGTCGAATCGTGGCCAGACTCGTCTCAACATGTGCATCAACTTGACACCCGATACTCCCTAAAATGCTAACCTGTAGATTTATTGCGGCAATTTTTTTAACTGAAGGCATAAGTGGGCAGGGGGGCTGGGAGGTTATATCTATACATGGGCACGGGGGGTTGGGGGGTTTATCCCTGCTCAGTGAGAAGGGGGGTTTAATCCCCCCACTCAGGGGTGGAGGGTGAATCCCCCCACCAAAAAAAAATGGGCTTTTGATCTAAAATTAGCGTTTTTTACCTTATTTTTTTCTTTAAAATCGAAATACTATATGGGTATTTTGTGTTTCTCGGATTTTAACTATTAACCCCCTCCATAGGTGAGAAATGGGGGAGGCACAGGCAGGGGTGGCGTCCATCCCCCCCCTGAGCCTCGAAATTTCGGGACCCCCCCTACTAAAAAAAAGCCAGGCCCCGCCCCCCAAATTTCCGAATTTTTCTACCCCTGACCCCCCTCTAGATTTTGAAATCTGACCCCCACCCTCCCCCCTCGCAAATTTTAGGTACCTTTTTTATACTAAATTTTCTTCCAAAAACGTGAATTTTCATCACATATTCATGCTTTTAAACCTTTTTTATACATGATATATGGCTTTTTATTCGAATAAAATCTAGTATTATCCTATAAAAAGAACAATTATTAAAAGTTATTATGGTTTAAAAACTGTTTTGCTTTGGGACACCGTACTCTACCTGACCCCCTCTAGATTTTAAAATTTTGCACCCCGGGTCGACCCCCTCTAAAAGGGGGGTCTAGGGGAGGTCCGGACCCCCCTGATACCTCCTAGAATTCAAAATTTGATTTACCCCGGGTAACCACCCCTTTCCCCTAGCTTCCCGGACCGTGCTCCCCCACCTATGACCCCCTCTCCCCCTAATTTGGGGTTTAATCATACATGGGGGCACGGGGGGGATTGGGGGGGGGGGGGGGTTAACCCCCCAGAATCTCGAGAAGGGAGGTTTAACCCCCCCACTCAGAAGTGGGGAGGAGAAAAAGTTACCCCCCCCAAATGTCTTTAAAATGACTTCTAACTGCCTCCAACCTTAAGTTTTGTGGTCAAAATTGGCGCAAAATCGCGAAAACCGTGCGCATTTAACGCATCATAAAAAAAAATTTCAGCGAGCCGATTCCGCTCAAGTTTTCAGAAAAAAAAAACTCAAAAAAGAATGTTCTAACAACATACCAAGCGGCGTTTCTTATCTCGTACTAATAAAAAAGTTTGGTTTTTTGGGATCAGGTTTTTTCCACCGCTTCGGCTGTAGTGATGACGTCATCGAAAAACATTTTCCTAACCTTTTCAAAAGATAGCCAAGAGTCTAAGCTATGCTTCCATATATGTCCCGCACTTATTCCAAACTCCGTTATGGATATATAACATTTCAAAGTTCGAATTTTTGTCGCCAGTACTCATCATTTTTGTATAGACTATAGTTTAAAATTGTGTTTTCTTAGCTTTGCTTGCATGTGTACCTCGAAAATTTTTTTGTTTATTGTTAATTATTTAGTTACAATTTATAGTTGTTTCTGGAAAAAAAATTTAAAATTATCAAAATAATTTTACGGCATGTTATTTTTTACTTAAATTTAAAAATAAGTTTGGCCTATGATCGGGCTAGGGGGAAAAATGTTTATAATAGGTAGGAAAAAATAGGTAAAAAAACGTAATTTTAGGTAAAAAAGCCCATTTTATTTCATTTTTGGGCGTTTTTTTGTTTAAAACATTAATTTTGACCAAAAACTTAAGGTTGGAGGCAGTTAGAAATCATTTTAAAGACATTTGGGGGGTTAATTTTTTCTCCTCCCCCCACTTCTGAGTGGGGGGTTAAACCTTCCCTTCTCCAGAATTCTGGGGGTAACCCCCCCCCCCCCCCCCAATCCCCCCGTGCCCATGTATGATTAAACCATTAATTAGGGGAGGGGGGGTCATAGGTGGGCACGGTCGGGGGAGCTGGGGGGGGGGTTGCCCGGGGGCTAAATCGCATTTTGAATTCTAGGAGGAGGGGTCCCAGAGGGGTCCCGGGCCCCCCCTAGCTTTTTTAGGGGGGTCGACCCGGGGTGCAAAATTTTAAAATCTTAGAGGGGGGTCAGGTGGGGTCCGGTGTCCAAAGCAAAACAGTTTTAAACCATAATAACTTTAATAATTGTTCTTTTTATAGGATAATACTACATTTTATTCGAATAAAAAGCCATATTCACAGGCCCAGCCCCCCCCCCAACCGAGACATCGAGGGAACCCACTCAAGGGAGAATTTCTACAGAAACTCCCCCCAAGCGCAATTGGTTCGCCCCACACCACACACCCCCCCCCCCCCCCCCCCCCCCCCCCCCCCCCCCCCCCCCCCCCCCCCCCCCCCCCCCCCCCCCCCCCCCCCCCCCCCCATGTATAAAAAGGGTGTAAAAGCATGAATATGTGATGAAAATTCACGTTTTTGGAAGAAAATTTAGGATAAAAAAGGTACCTAAAATTTCCCCGCGGGGGGAGGGGGGGTCAGATTTCAAAATCTAGAGAGGGGTCAGAGGTAAAAAATTCCAAAATTTGGGGGAGGGGGGGGCCTAGATTTTCGTCTAGGGGGGGTCCCGAAATTTCGAGGCTAGGGGGGGGATGGACCCCACCCTGCCTGTGCCTCCCCCATTTCTCACCTATGGAGGGGGTTAATAGTTAAAATCCGAGAAACACAAAATACCCATATAGTATTTCGATTTTAAAGAAAAAAATAGGTAAAAAACGCCAATTTTAGATCAAAAGCCCATTTTTTTTTTGAGTGGGGGGATTCACCCTCCACCCCTGAGTGGGGGGATTAAACCCCCCTTCTCAGAATTGGGGCGGGGTAAACCCCCCAACCCCCCGTGCCCATGTATAGATATAACCTCCCAGCCCCCCTGCCCACTTATGCCTTCAGTTAAAAAAATATCGCAATAAATATACAGTTAGCGTTTTAGGGAGTATCGGTGTGGAGTTGGATGGCGTGTTCAACAGTCTGGCCACCGATTCGACGACGGAAAGCCCCGCTTCCGCCGTCGCCCCGTCCACAGCCAGCGCCATACCCGACTCCGCCCCCATGTACATGGACACCATACCGGAAGCAGTGCAAGAGGGGTTCGACAACTCGGCATTAGTCAGGTGTATATAGTGACCTTAATTTGTTCTTGTAAAGTAAATACGTCGATTCTCTCAGTTCGTTTAAAGCCCGTTTAAAAACGACTGAAATTGAAAAACAATTTCAAGTGAGCATATTTCGGTAACAGTACGGTTAGTCGGGTATATCAGACCTGTGCACTGCCCCCCCGGGGGTTTACCCGGGGGGGGGGTGCAATTCCATCCAAAATGGGGGGGCAGCTTTTTTGAAACGGGGGGGGGGCAATAAAACGGGGGGGGGGCAAGCAGGGGGGAAAGAAAAAAAAAGAAAAAAAGGAGAAAAAAGACGGGAAAAGAGAAAAAAACAACAAAAAAAGCGAAAATAAGGTAAAAAAGAGGGTTTTAAATGGCTTAAAAAACATTGAAATAGGCTAAAAACTGCAAAAAAAATTGCGATGATGGCGTCATCATAGGTCAAAAATGGCGTCATAATTTTAGAGCACTTTTTCATTTTTTGGCGGGGGGGGGGCATTTCCAGACCGTGCAAGGTCTGGGTATATAGTGACCTTGTTCTTGTAAAGTAACTACGGCGATTCTCTCTGTTCGTTTAAAGCCCTTTTAAAAACGACTGAGATTGGAAAACAATTTCAAGTGAGCATATTTCGGTAACGGTACGATTAATTCAGACGATAATCTCGAAGAATAGACAATTTTTTTCTGTATTGTATTAGCATTTACAATTTTTGTGTAAATCAACTGTACCGTTGGCGAGATGTGCTCATCTGAATTTTTCAGTCAATTATTTTTGATCAGAGTTTTATTCTAAAATCAAATCTAGTTGATCATATCAAGCAGACCTGTGCACGGTCTGGAAATGCCCCCCCCCTCCCCGTTTTATTGGAGGATTTGCCCCTCCCCCCCGCCAAAAAATGAAAAAGTACCCTAAAAATATGACGTCATTTTTAACCTATGATGACGCCATCATCGCGAATTTTTTGCAGTTTTTAGCCTATTTCAATGTATTTTAAGCCATTTTAGACCTATTTTTACCTTATTTTCGCTTTTTTTGTCCCTTTTTCCCTTTTCCCTTCTTTTTTTCTGTTTTTCCCCTTTTTTTCTCTTTTTTTTCTTTCCCCCCTGCTTGCCCCCCCGTTTTATTGCCCCCTCCCGTTTCAAAAAAATTGCCCCCCCCCCGTTTTGGCCGTGCCCCCCCCGATAAACTACCGGGGAGGCGGCTTGCACAGGTCTGCTTTAGTATACTTTATGTATACTTTAGTTTTTGTATTATTCCAAAAATTATTAAAACTGTCTCCTGAACACAGGAGAAACCCCTTTTGCCAAAAAAAATGACTATTATTTTTTTCAGAACTCCAGGCGTATCGAAGGCAGACACTTCCCAGCAGTTGGAAACCGCGAGTCGTAACCTGGCTGAAATAGTGCTAGAACCGCGAAAATGGCCGCCATTAGACTCTGATCAGGTACCGTATAGATCATTTCGTACTTACTACGGCAAAATGAGCCACTGTCATTATAAAATACACGTGACTGTGACTCATTCTGTAGTTAATAGCACCTTGCTTTAAATTTAAATGTGTCACAGGCACACATATTTTATACGAACTCTGGCTCATTTTGCCGTAGTAAGGACGATTTTTACGAGGAGGAGGCGAGGAAGCCACTAGTACCGACCGAAGTTTTGACCCCCTGGAAATCCAGGGCAACCGATCCCTCACCCCTATCTCCCCGGTAACGGGAACTTAGATCCTGGAGTCCTTAGATCCTTGCCTTTGAGTGGCGTCATTTCGAAGCAAACTGGAAAGTACACCGACACCGTCCACCGAAACCGACCGATTTCTAGGCTTAGGCTTAGGGTTAGATTTAGGGTTAGTAGGCTTTTTAATTTTGACGCCATCTGCCAAGGATCTAAGGACTCCCGGATCTAAGTTCCCCCGATCCTCTCCCCGAAGCTCGAAGAGCGATCCGTCGTTACTCTGACACAAAGAGTCGTAATCATTGTAAAATCAACGTGACTATGACTTATTTTGTTTAGATTATTTGTGTGTAAAGTTATAAAAAGAGTCACAGTTATAAGCATTTTATGACGCTTCTGACTCATTGTGTCCAAGTAACGACGCGTTCTTCCTACCGAACGAACCGACTTCCCTCCACCCCTGCAACCTCCACATTTAAAAGTTTCGTCGACTATGAATCCGCAAGTCTGCCACCTAAAATTCTGGAGGTTTCTTTCTTGCCTTGGATGTGTCATGTAGATGGGGGCCTCTCGGATTTTTAAGGGACGGGCAACAAGATTTGAAGACATTGTAGACATGCTCCTGTAGACACGCTTACAGTTTGAAAGTGCGTACCCGGAGACCCAAGATTTACCGCAACTATTTTATGATTCACCCAAGTTATTGACAAATGAAAAAAATTCTATATAGCCATGTAGTATTATATTTTGAAATGCAGAATCTAAGGAACTTTTATAAATCCATATTTTGTTGATTGCTTATAATATTAAATAATTTTTTGACTTTGTGCTGGGGTCGAATAAGAAAAAAAGTTTCATTGAAGCATTCTTTCTTGGCCAAAAATAATATACCTCGAACCACTTGTATAAAAATATATTTTCAGTTAATTGTTTACTCTCGACAACTGGGTGCACGAAAGCACGACTAACTAACTAGCGTTTTTGGTATTGGGACCGGAGGGACCCCTTTATAATTTTAGAAGGGAGTCAAATGTTTCCGGGGGGGTGTATGCAGTTTCGAGATGTTTTACATTTTAAAAATGACAAATTTTTAGGTGCTATAAATTTTAAATCTTATTTTGAACTTTTTCTAGAAAGACACCATGGAGGATGTTCATTCGAGCGTTTTCGACACGCCGGTACACGACGAGGTCTTTTTCGACATGACGCCGGGGTCCTACGGGGGCAAGCAGTTCGTCTACGGTCTACCCCCACAGAGTGCGGGGGTCGCCGCTGTCGGGGGTCCGCACCTTCACGGGGTAGTGCAGTACCCCTACCGCTACCCCTACTACCACCGTCACCATCACCACCACAGGACCCAGCTCAGCCCTCCTCTTCAGCAGCAATACGTAAGCACCGGCTTATTATTGGCACATTTGCGAAAATTTAGACAATCGCTTGCGTCTCTGCAATTAAGTCTTTAGGATTATTTGCACATCTGCGAAATTTTCTGCAATTATTTGCACATCTGCGAAAATTTTGATTTTTATTTTCCAGATCTACAAAAATTTATACAATTATTTGCACATCTGCGAAACTTTGAATCCTGATTTGTCTTAAAACGTACATTTTTAGGATCTAAGCGAAGGGGTAAGAAAACGGCAAGTGGTGGGGCAGCTGAATGAGACGAGGCAGTTGGACGATGCGTATCCAGTTCGCAAGCTCACGGATCCCACCGATCGTCCCGATATACCCTCGTCCATATTAGATAGGTCCGTGTCTGAGGAGCAGAGGGTTAAACAGGTATCTATATCTATTATTAATTTGTTAATTTTGAATTAATTTAATTTTAAATTAATTTACAGCTTAGTTAAGTAAAATTAATCGCGTTAGGTATGTTGAGGAGGTTAATTTATTTTAAAGTAATCTAAAGGCTGCATGATTAATACGATAAAGGCGTTCATATAGCTAAAAAAGGTACACATACTGTTTGATTTAGATGCTACTATAGCCAAATAAAAAAAAAACTAAACTCAACGGCACTGTAGAAGCGACAGAGCGGCGCGACATCCGCAGCGCAAAATAATTATAAAAAAAATTTAAAAAAAACTAACGGAAATGCCTATTTTATTTTAAATTAATTTTATTACGCGGCCTGAAGTCGGTAAAAAATAGAACTAGAATAAACATTGAATGTTTTGAATTTCGTTTTAATTTAAACATAGGTAAAAAACATTAATATTATGACAGAAAGTAATTTTTTCATGATTTCTTAATATCTTTCTGCACAATAAATGACATTATCAAATATAAATTAGTATTATTTTTATTTTAATTTTTTTTTAACCATTTCAAGTATTTGGAAATGAATTTGAAATGAACTACTGGCATTAATCCAACTACATTCAGTGTTTAAGTGATGTCGCTTCTTGGTGGCATTCGAGTTCAAATGTGCTTTTTTTAAAATTACCTAAAATTATGGTAAAATAAATTCATTTTTTTTTCGAGAATAGACCTTTTGCACTGAATAAAGATAAAGGATAGAAAATACTAAAACGAACTGCCGCTGAATCTAGAAGCTAAATTTGTAAATTCGGGCCTGCAGTTTATTGTAGCTGTAGGGGTAGGATTCCTATATTTTCAGTGCAAAAATGTCTATGAAAACAATATTTTAAAAATTGTTGCCACAAAAATCTCTTAAAACATTTTTGCTTCAATATTCCTCTCGTAAGTGTTACACGGGTCCGTAACGTATTGTTTTTGTTCAGTATGCCGTTTCAGGTGATGCGACTTCGGGCGAAGAAGCGGGCTCAGGCAGCCAAACGGAAGCAGCGAAAACTGGCAGAGGAACCGCTCAACATTCGCAACGTGTGGGGTCGGGTATGTTCGCCCGCTTGTTTGTTCGTTCGATTGTATAAAGTTTAACACGATTCCATGGTTGGGCAGCCTCTTTGATTTTTTTTTTTGGGTATACACGACCCTCGAAATTTGAGGAGAGTGTATCAAAAAAATTTTTTTTTGGGTATAACCCAAATACCTTATTTTTTAGCGTTTTTAATAGTGATTGGCAGTTCCGGTTATGGGTTCCGGATGTTGCGGGAAAAATTTGAAATTCCGGTTCCTGTTCCGGATTTTGGAATATCTCAATTCCGGTTCCGGGGTTTCCGCAGTTCCGCCCATCACTAGTTTTTAATATTGGGACCCCTCAAATTTTAGGGAGGTGTCCGGGGTGCTCCATATTTCCGGGGGGGGGAGTGTCGAAAATTTCGAAATTTTTTTGGGGTATAACCATAGGTGTTTTTGGTCGGGTCCGCTAGGGGGGGGGGTCCACCACCGAGTGGAAGGCCAAAATTTTTGAGGGGCGGTCCAGAGGGTCCGGATCCCCCTGGCTTTTTAGGGGAAGGGGTCTACCCCGGGTGCGAGATTCCAAATTTCGGGAGGGGGTCAGGGGGGTCCGATTTTTCAGCAAAATTTTTTTAACTCGATAATTTAAGTGTTTTTACGTCTAATATTGAATTTTATGTATTAAAACAGCTTATTTTGGCCTAAAAAGTGTATTTAAACACTGTTTTTAACTAAAAACCCGTGTTTTTGGCAGTAAATAAAAAAATATACTTCCGAATTGGTCGGAAGGGGGGGGAGGGGTCAGCCTCGTTAGGGGGGGGGTCAGGCCGGACCGCTCTTCGAGCTTTGGGGGGAGGAGGGGCCCCTGAATTTTTTCTATGGGGGTCCAAAATTTTGGCTTTAGGGGGGGGGGGTGACCCCTCTGTCCCCCCCCAAAAAAACACCTAGGGGTCGGGGGTATAACCCCCCCCAATTCCATACAGTGGGTTTAACCCCCCTCCACTCAAGGGGGGAGTCGAGAAAAGGTTAACCCCCCAATTTTGAAAAAAATAAAGAAAACAAAATGTCTTTAAAATGAATTTTAACTGCCTTCAAACTTAAGTTTTGGGTCAAAATGAATGTTACCCCATAAAAAACGTAAGCAATAAAAAACTCAAAAATACAACAAAAAGTTTTTTGATCTAAAATTAGTAGTGATGGAGCAGTTCCGGTTCCGGGTAAAATCGGGAATTCTGGTTCCAGTTCCGGATTTTTGGAAAATCTCAATTCCGGTTCTGATGTTCCAGACCTGTGCACGTTCTGAAAATGCCCCCCCCCCCGTTTTATTGGAGGATTTGCCCCCCCCCCCCCCCCGTTTTATTGCCCCCGCCAAAAAATAGAAAAAGTACCCTAGAAATATTGAGCGCCATTTCTGACCCTATAATGACACCATCATCGCGAATTTTTGCAGTTCTTGGCCTCTTTTCAATGTATTTTAAGCCATTTTAGACCTATTTTTACCTTATTTCCGCTTTTAACAATACATTTTTTTTTTTTTTTAAGTTATTACTCGTTCAGTTACGTACTAAAGCAAAAATCGTAAAAATTAGGTCTAAATCACTAAATTCATTGAAATAGGCTAAAAACTGCAAAAAATTCGCAATGATGGCGTCGTCGTCGGTCAAAAAGAGTGAGCCGTATTGTTTTCAGGGTACTTTTTGGTTTTGGCGGGGGCGATGAACGGGGGGGGGCAAATCCTCCGAATAAAAACGGGGGCATTTTCAGAACGTGCACAGGTCTGGAACATAGGAACCCAAAATCTCCGAGATTTCCGAAAATCAGAACTCGAACCAAATTCCCCGATTTTCCAAAAATCAAAAAAACTGCCATCACTACTGATTTTCAGTGAAAAAATTGTTGTATTTTAAGTTTTTTCTTCTCGTTTTTTATGGTAACACATTTAGTTTGATTGCCAAAACAGCTAAAGGCAGTTAGAATTCATTTTAAAGAACATTTTTCTTTATTTTTCCAAAATTGGGGGTTAAATTTTTCTGGTTGTTTGTGCCATGGTTGGGGGTATACCCAAGTATAATATTTTTGGGGGGGGGGACGGAGGGGTCCCGCCCCCTAAGCCAAAATTTTTCAACCCCTAGAAAAATTAGGGGGCCTCCTTTTCCCCCAAAGCTCGAGAGCGGTCCGGCCTGACCCCCCCCCCCTAGCGAGGCTGGGCCCCCCTCCCCTTGACCAATTTGGAAGTATCTACTATTGAACGGCTTTTAGTTTGATCTTTGATCACTTTTTAGGCCAAAATAAGCTGTTTTAATACATAAAATTCAATATTAGACGTAAAAACACTTAAATTATCAGTTAAAAAAATTTTTATGAAAAATTAAAAATTACTGACCCCCCCCTAAATTTGAAATCTCGCACCCGGGGTGGACCCCCCCTACAAAGCCAGGGGGTGCAGACCTGGTGCCCCCTAGAAATTTAGCCTTCCCGCCGGGGGTGGACCCCCCCTAGGACCCGACCGGACATATAGTCTACAAAAAATTTCAAATTTTCGACACTCCCCCCCCCCGGAAATATGGAGCACCCGGACACCTCCCTAAAAGTGGGGCCCAATCAGAACCATGATGGGCGGAACTGCGGAAGTGCAAACCGAATAATATCCAAATGCGGAACAGGAACAAATTCAAAATCTAACATCCGGAACCCATAACCGGAACTGCCAATCACTATTGAAAAACGTAAAAAATAAGGTATTTGGGTTATACCGAAAAAAAAATTTTTTTGATACACTCTCCTCAAACTGAGGGTCGTGTATACGGAGAAAAATCAAAGAGGCTGCCCGACCATGGAATCATGTAAATTTTATAGATGAGAAAACAAAACAAACAACGACAAAACATACCAACCCCACGCGTTGCAAATGTTAGACGGTCCTATTGCAGTTTTTCGCTGCTTCCGTTGGCTGCCTGAGCCGCTTCTCGCCCGAAGTCGCATCACCTGAAACGGCATACTGAACCAAAAACAATACGTTACGGAACCATGTTTAACACTTACAGAGGAATATTGAAGCAAAAATGTTTTAAGAGATTTTTGTGGCAACAATTTGAAATATTGTTTTAAGTAGACGTTTTTGCACTGAAAATATAGGAATCCTACCCCTACAGCTACAATAAACTGCAGGCCCGAATTTCACAATTTAGCTTACGAAGTAACAGCAGTTGGTTTGATATTTATGGTATTTATTCAAGTGGAAGTATTAAAAGAAAAATGATATTATTTACCGTAATTTTTGATAATTTTAGAGGAAAAAGCACATTTGAACTCGAATGCCACAGAGAAGCGACGTGGCTTAAAACACTGAATGTAGTTGGATTGATGCCAAGTAGTTCGTTCGATTTAACTCCAAATACTTGAAATGGTTAAGAAAATTAAAATGAAATAATACCAATTATATTTGAAAATGTTAACTATACAGAGGATATAAAAATCATGAAAAAATTACTTTATACTAATAATGTTAATGTTTTTTTGCCTATGTTTAAATTAAAACGAAATTCAAAACATTCCAATGATTATTCTCGTTGTTATTTTTACCGACTTCAGGCCGCGTCATCTCAAAATTAATTTAAAATCAAAATAAAGCGCTTCATTCATTTTATTTTTTTATAATTATTTTACACTGCGATATTTAGCGCACTATATCGCTTGTACAGTGCCATTAAGATTTAGTTTTTTTTTTATTGGCTATCGTGGCGCTGCTCATCAAACAGTATGTGTACCTTTTTTAGCTATATGAAGCTCCTTTTTTATAGTATTAATCATGCAGCCTTAGGATACTTTTAAAATCAATTAATTTTATCCCTCAACATACCTAACACAATTTAATTTTTCTTAACTTTTCTAACTGTAAATTAACTTAAAATTAAATTAATTCAAAATTAACAAATTAATAATAAATATAAGAATCATAGCCTAACCCTCTGCTCCTCAGACACAGACCTATATCTAATATGGACGAGGGTATATCGGGACGATCAGTAGGATCCGTGAGCTTGCGAACTGATACACATTTCAAGTCCAGACTGCCTAGCGCTAGCTGCCGCCTCCCCGTTACTTTACCCTTCGCTTCAATCCTAAATATACGTTAAGACAAATCAGGATTCAAAGTTTCAGATGTGCAAATAATTGTAATTTTTTGTAAGATCTGGAAAATAAAAACGAAATTTTTCAGATGTCCAAATAATTCCCAAGAAGTTCGCCAGATGCTGCAAATAATCCTAAAGACTAGTCCAAGAGCCTAACAATATCTAATTTTGCGCAAATGTGCCAATAATAAGCCGGTGCTTACGTATTGCTGCTGAAGAGGAGGCTGAGCAAGATCCTGTGGTGGTGATGGTGACCATGGTTACAAGTAGGGGTAGCGGTAGGGGTACTGCACCACCCCGTGCAGGTGGACCCCCGACAGCGGCGACCCCGCACTCTGTGGGGTAGACCGTAGACGAACTGCTTGCCCCCGTAGGACCCCGGCGTCATGTGGAAAAAGACCTCGTCGTGTACCGGCGTGTCGGAAACACTGAATGAACATCCTCCATGGTGTCTTTCTAGAAAAAGTTCGAAATCAAGATTTAAAATTTCTGGCACCTAAAAATTTGTTGACTTTTAAAATGTAAAACATCTGAAACTGCATCGCCCCCCGAAACATTTGATTCCCTTTCTAAATTTATAAAGGGGTCCCTCCGGTCCAATTTGCAAAAACGCTAGTTAGTAAGGTGTGGCATCACCGTTGTCGAGAGTAAACAATTAGCTGAAAATATATTTTTATACAAGTGGTTCGAGGTATATTATTTAGCCAAGAGTCTAAGCTATGCTTCCATATATGTCACTCTCCAAACTCCGTTATGGATATGACATTTTAGAACTTCAAGTTTTTTATCGCAGTCATAATTTTTGTATGACTATAACTTGAAATTGTGTTCTTCACTTCTACACATACCTCAAAAATTTTTTGTTTATTGTTAATCTTTGGTTACAATTTATACATTGTTTCTGGAAAAAAAATTAAAATTATCAAAATCATTACGGTGTTTTTTTTACTTAAATTTAAAGTGACTTTGGCCTATGATGGGCTTCAGGGAAAGATGTTTGATAGGTAGGAAAAATAGGTAAAAAAACGCTAATTTTAGGTCAAAAAGCCCTTTTTATAGCATTTTTGAGCTTTTTATTTGCTTTAGAAACGTTTCAACTTAACCACAAAACTGAGGTTGGAGGCAGTTAGAAGTAATTTAAAGACATTTGGGGGAGCGTTCTCCTCCCCACTTCTGAGTGGGGGGTTGAGTGCTCCTGGGAATTCTGAGGAGATTTAGCCCCCCCCCCCCCCAATCCCCGTGCCCATGTATGATTGAACCCAAAGATGGGGAGACATGTGAGAACAGGTAGGGGAAGCTGGGGGAGATGTGGTTATAGGGGTAAAATGAATTTGAATTCTAGGAGAGGGGTCCAAGAGGGGTCAGGGACCCCCCTCAGCTTTTTAGGGGAGGTCAAGCCAGTAGAACTTTGAAATCTAGAGGGGGGTCAGGTGAGATTAGGTGTTCCAAAGCAAAACAGTTTTAAACCATAATAACTTTAATAATTGTTCTTTTTTGGGATAATACTACATTTATTGAATAAAAAGCCATATTCATGTATAAAAAAGATTTAAAAGCATGAATATGTGATGAGAAGTTCACATTTTGGAAGAAAACATTTAGTAGAAAAAAGGGTACTGAAATTTTACCGAGGGGGGGAGGGGAGGTGGGGGGATCGGATTTTCAAATCTAGAGGGGGGTCAAGGGGTAGGAGGAGAATTTGGAAATTTGGGGAGGGAGGGGCCCTAGGTATCTATGGGGGATCCCCGAAATTTCGAGGCTAGGGGGGGTGGGGGTGGGACCCCACCCTGCCTGTGCCCCCCATTTCTCACCTATGGAGGGGGTTAATGGTTGAAATCCGAGAAACACAAAATACCCATATAGTATTTCAATTTTAAAAAAAAAAATTAATTAAAAAACGCAAATTTCAATTAAAAGCCCATTTTTTGGGGTGGGGGGGGTGCACCTCCACCCCTAATGAGGGATTGAACCCCTCTCAGAGTGGCGGTCAAACCCCCAACCCCCCTGTGCCCATGTCTGTGTGTAACCTACAGCCCCCCTGCCCACTTCTGTTTCAGTTGAACTGTGCACAGATCAATTGTCGTCGTTTAGGGAGTATCGGTGTGGAGTTGGATGGCGTGTTCGACATGGCCGCCGATTAACAACGGAAGGCCCCGCTCCGCCGTCGCCCCGTCCACAGCAGCGCCATACCCGACTCCGCCCCCATGTACATGGACACCATACCGGAAGCCATCTGCGAGAGATTAGACAACTCAGCATTCGTCGGGTGTATACGTGACCTTAATTGTAAAGTAAATACGTCGATTCTCTCCAGTTCGTTGAAGCCCGTTTGAGAAGACGACTAAAATTGGAAACGGATTCATGAGGAGTATTTCGGTAACAGTACGGTTATGAGTTTTCTATGGCGGACCTGTGCACCTGCCCCCCGGGGGTTAGAACGAGGGGTGCGATCATGGGAATGGGGGGCAGCTTGTTTGAAACGGGGGGGGGCAATAAAACGGGGGGCAAGCAGGGGGGAAAGAAAAAAAAAAAAGGAGAAAAAAGAAAGGGAAAAGAGGAAAAAACAACAAAAAAAGCAAAAATAAGATAAAAAGATTTACAAAATAGCTAAAAAAATAATTGAAATAGGCTAAAAACTGCAAAATAAAATTGCGAATTGATGGCATCATCATAGGTCAAAAATGCGTAATAATTTTAGAGTACTTTTTCCATTTTTTGGCGGGGGGGGGCATTACGGAGCCGTCAAGGTCTGGGTATATAGTGACCTTGTAAAGTAACTCAGCGACTATTATTGTTCGTTTGAAGCCCTTTGAGACGACTAAGAATTGGAAAACAATTTCAAGTGAGCATATTTCGGTAACGGTACAATTGTTTAATTAGGAACGATAATCTCGAAGAATGAACAATTTTTTTCTGTATTGTATTGGTTTCGTTTTAGATTTTGTGAATAAATATACCGTTGGCGAAATGTGCTCATCTGAATTTTTCAGTCAATTATATTTTTAATAAGAGTTTTATTCTAAAATGAATCATTGATCATATCAAGCAGACCTGTGCACAAGTCTAAATACCCCCCTCCCCGTTTGAAGATACCTCCCCCCGCCAAAAAATAAAAAAGTAGCCTGAGAGGGTGTGTTGACGTCATTTTTTAACCTATGACACCATCATAGCAAACTTGCAGTTTTGAGCTATTTTCAATGTATTTAAGCCATTTTAGACCTATTTCTTCCCCTTTATTTCGCTTTTTTTGTCCCTTTGCCTTTCCCTTATCTTCCCTTTTTTTCTCTTTTTTTTTCTTCCCCCCTGCTTGCCCCCCCCCCGTTTTATTGCCCCCCGTTTGAATTCACATACCCCCCCCGATAAACTACAGGGAGGCGGCTAGCGGTCTTTTAATTATACTTATGTATACTTTCGTTTTTGTATTCCAGAACTTTAAAACTGTCCTGGAACACAAGAGAAACCCCTTGCCAAAAAAATGACTATTATTTTTCAGAACCCCAGGCGTATCGAAGGCAGACACTTCCCAGCAGTTGGAAACCGCGAGTCGTAACCTGGCTTGAATACTAGAACCGCGAAAATGGCCGCCATTAGACTCTGATCAGGCGGCGACCTGGCG
>JASAMX010026495.1:0-11139 GCA_030248175.1 Microlaimidae sp. YZB2_3
AAGTACCTTAACACAAACTAAATATTTTAATAAATTACAAACATCTTTGAGTCACATAATTTGTTTGTCTAAAATAAAATTTGCTGCGTTATGAACTAGAGAACAATTTTTTGAATTCAATTACAAGACAACAATTTTTTGCCACATTGTTTTAATAAAAAAACAGCAACAGACAACAAATAAAATGGATAAAGGAAAACACACCAAAAATGTACCCAATTTTACACCTCAGAAAACTTAAAATAAACTGCGTTAAAAAAATAAACTTAAAATAATTTATTTGCTGCATTTAAATTTTTTAAATTTTGTTTGTTTTTTTTTTAGAAAACCCCTACAATTTAATCTAATTTCCTGAATTTTAAATTGGCTCACAAACGCGGACCAACAAAATTCTTTTGTTTTCTATCCCACTCCTGAGCTCCATCTCGTCAACACGTGTTGCCCCTAAGGTCTGGCATATTAATATTGAGGTATAAAAGGGATTCCAAAATTTTTTAAGATTTTTAAATTTTGTAAAAAATTACTCTTGCAAAAAACGAATATAAATTTTAAAAAGCGTCTTAAATTTTGTTAAAAAATTAGAATTATTAAATTTCTTAAAAAACTTAAAAGCACGATGGATTCTAATTTTTTCCTAAATTAATTGTTGAATTTTAAAAAAATCCGTCATTAAAAAAATTGGAATGGCCCTTACCGGGTAGAAGAAACAGAAAGTCCCACAGTTTTAAATTCGTTTCTCAAACAAAAAAAAATATATGCTTTACTTACCAATACCACCAATAAATAAAATAATAATAAAGATTAAATTGTTTTGCTGCATCCACCGGGTGGGTCGACTAAATCCTCCTGGCTCCCACCTTGGCAGGTCGTATTAATTTTAATTTCTCAATTATTTAAATTTTATAAATTCTCCCACCTTGACAAGTCGTATCGGCAGGTCATATTAATTAAAACATTAATTAAAAAAATAAAGTTACAGTAAGTATAAAAGTTTATCTGTGCTTCATATACTTTGTACTGAAAAAATGCTTTATAAAAACTGCATGTTTCTGCGCATCTCAGAAAAAGTATTTTCTGAAACCGCGTCATCAGCACCATACTCACCTGAATAAAATTGTAATCATAAAAATATAAGCAATTATAGGCATAAAATTTTAAATTCGAAAATTATAAGCAATTTTAGGCATAAAAAACAACCTTATTTGCAGTTTTAAAAACAAAATGTAGTAAATTTTGTATCAAGTGAATTGTAGACATGCATGTCTATGAAAAAAAAAAGAAGAAAAAAATAGAGTTATCAGTCCTTCTGATTTTGAATTCTTTGTTTTGTGTCATTTTACGAATTGTTTGGGTAACGTGAAAACCACATGAAACCTTGAAAATACAGTAAACTTATAGGTGAAACCTATAAATTCCGCGGTCCTTACAGAACAACATTTTTTCGCCATTCCTCCTCCCTTCCTCACTGTTTTAGGCGTTGTTTTTTGATAAAGAAGCGAAAGCGATTGTTTTTTAATTCATCCTTGCCAATTACTAATGACTAAGAAACACTACTAAGGTGATTTAATATTGACAGTGAAAGGATTGTGGAGTTCATGACACAATTAAAAAAAAATTTAGGTACAACAAATCGGGAAACACTTATAACACAATAAAGGCAATAGTCTTAGTATCAGCACTACCACATTTATTTTTTAAGGAAAAAAAAAGACTGGGACGGGAGCATAGGCAAGAAAAGGTGGGGGCAAGGAACAGGATCGAGGTTGGGTTGCACGTGCACCCCACCCCACCCCCTTGCCTAGCCTACCCTAGCCTCGAATATTTCCCCCCTAGACGAAAATCTAGGGGGGCCCCTCCCCTCAAATTTCCAAATTTTTTTTACCTTACTTACTTATAAAAGAATACCTACAATTTTTCCCACTTGGGAAAATTGTAGGTATTTTTTTATACTAAATTTTCTTTCAAAAATGTGAATTTTTAATACCTATTCATGTTTTTACACCCTTTTTATACCAAAATATCGCTTTTTTCAGCAAAATGTAGTTTTATTCTATTAAATAACAATTAAGAAAGTTATTGTGGTTTAAAACTGTTTTGCTTTAACATCGAACCCCACCTGACCTCCTCTAACTTTCAAAATTTTTTCTTTGATTTTAGGTTTTACTTAGGCGTAGAAAAAATTTTGACTTACGTTTACGCTTACGTTTATTACCAAAACAACATGGTTTTGTTTAAATGTTTTATTGAAAACATTTTTTATATTTTGTTAAGTTTTTTATTCTCCTGGGAGTTTATACTACTTTGGTGGGGAGTTTTAACGCTTTTAAAAGCAACGCGCACTGGGTTTTTCTAATGCTGACGGTCAAATGCTCCGCAATCAAATGCTTGCTGGCGAAAAAAATCGAAATAAGTTCATTTTTAATTAATGTTTGATTGAAAATATTTTTTTATTAATTTAAAAGTGTTGATGTTTGGTTTAAATTTCATTTAAACATTTATGAAAAAAATAAAGAATAATAAAGCTTAAAAAAGTTTTAAATATTAATTTAAATGTTTTAAGTTCTGTTGGTCCTTTTTTACCTAAACGAATGGAATAAAAGACAGATTCTGATTTTCACCGCGCTAGTGGTAATTTTAAGCGCACTGAAAGATCTGAAACTCTATCATAATAAAATTTACCTTAATTTTTAGGTTTTGCTTAGGCTTAGGAAAAACAAAAATACGTTTAAAACTGTTTAGCTGACTAAAAAAAGCGTTTCCGCTAAGTTTAACCGTGTTTAAAAAATTATTTTTCAGCGCGCTGAAAATTTAGCGCGCTGAAAATTAGAAACTGCCTGATAAAACATTGCTATTTTTATAAAAAAATTCAAAAAACCTAAAATTCTAACAAAGTTAGTTAAGCAATTTATAAGATTTAATTTAAATTTTGTTACCTTTTATTTATCTTCAAACATTTTATCATAACTTGAGGATAAAATCAAAACACTTTATTTCTTCTTTTTTTTGAGAAAGTTCTGAAAAAAATTGTCCTTGCCAAAATTGTACCATGAAAATGAGTTTCTTAGGGCGGGATGTCTTCATTTAGAACCCACAGTCTCCCATTCTCTTGGTTAACAGCTGAAGTTATTGCAATTTTTAAAAAAGGGTGCTCTAGTATAGCAAAAAACTACCGTCCAATTTCTTTAACTTGCATCGCCTGCAAGGTTATGGAAACTTGTATCAGCGATCAACTTCTAAATTATTTAAAAATAAACAAACTTATCTCAAAAGACCAACATGGCTTTTTAAGAAAGCGTTCAACTTGTTCTCTTCTACTAGAGTCAATAAATGATTGGGTCAAAGCCATAGACAAAGGATTTCTTATAGATACAGTGTTTATTGATTTTAGTAAGGCCTTTGACTCCGTTTGTCATACTAAACTTATTTCTAAACTTCAAGCTTATGGAATCACTGGAGACCTATTGAGCTAAATAACTGCGTTTTTAAGTAACAGAACACAAAATGTAGTAATGGGTAAGAACAGTTCCACAGAATGCAAAGTTATATCCGGCGTTCCACAGGGAACTGTTCTTGGACCTTTGCTATTTCTTTTGTTCATTAATGATTTGCCAGAGGAGCTAAAAGAGTTTAATGTCACATGCAAATTTTTTGCTGATGACGTTAAGCTCTATGAGACTAGAAAAAAATCAGAACAATCGACTAATCTTCAAGCTGCAATTAATAAATTAATATCTTGGGCACAAAAATGGCAATTAACTATTGCCGAGGAAAAATGTAGCACATTATATTTTGGTCATGGTAATCCTGAAATACCTATTTTTATAAATAATCAAAAACTAAAAACGGCTAAAGAAGCTAGAGATCTTGGTGTCCAAATCTCATCTAACTTAAAATCTGCAGATCATTGTAACACTATCTCAAAAAAAGCGTTAGCCATAGTTAACATGATTTTTCGTTGTTTTCAGACTAAAAATATATCAGCTTTAATCACATCCGCTCGGCTCGACAAAGCATTCGCTCGGCCTATACTTGAATACTGTTGCCAGGTTTGGTCACCATATTTATGTAAGGATATTTATACCGTTGAGAACGTCCAACGTTACTTTACTAGGAGAATTTTTGCAAGGTGTGGTCTTTCTCTATCCAATCGTTACTTAAAAAGATTAAATTTTCTTAATTTAGAACCTCTTGAAGTGAGGAGAATTAAATTTGATTTAAGTATGGGATATGGTATAATAAACAAATTAAACGATCTTAACTTTTATGACTTCTTTACGTGGGCTAGTTTTAGGGGTAAAAATGACCATAGATTTAAGTTAATGCTACCAAAAACCAAAAATGACAATAATATACATAGTTATGCTTCGAGAACTGCTAAATATTGGAATTCTCTTCCTCAAGAAGTAGTTGAAGCCCAAAATTTAAATGGTTTCAAAAAATGTATAAATAAATTATCGTTTGATAAATTTACTAAATTTGATAGACACATGTGAGAAGCCTTCATGCTCTGTGTGTTTTTCTCCCTTTTTATCTTTGACAACACGTTCTAAATATTTAATGTATTTTGTTTTTAGACATTTTTTTTCGTTTAACATTGGTATGTTTAAATTATTTTCAATGAATTCATTTATCAGCTAGAAAGTTTGTACATAATGATAATGACACAAACGTTTTGTTAAACAATTCCCCCTTTCCTTTATTTTTTGTGTGTATTTTGTATAAATTTAGTTTTGTCATTAAGTTACTTGAAATTATAATATACGATAAAATAATGCTTGGATAATTTACTATAAATAAATAACGTGTAATCAGATATAATAAAGGTGTTTCATTTTCAATATTTAGCTCTTCCGACAACCTATCCCACAGAGCAAATCGCGATCACGTGATAACGAATACTATATGACATATAGAGCTCTTTAAATGCCAGGGTGTTTACGCCAAGACAAATAGTAACCTCAATGATTTTTTTCTATTTTAATCTAAATTCAACTAGAGGGTATTCCTTAAAACTTAAGTACAAAAATCTAGAATAAACGAGCGAAAATTCTTTTTTAGCAATAGAGTTGTTCCCAAATGGAATGCACTTCCTGAAAAACAAATTTCCGCAAAATCTTTAACCGAATTTAAAAATAGTCTCAATAACGGCTGATAACAGTGCTTATATATTTAAGCCTTTGAGTCGTTTTACAGTGAACCAAGTTTCAACGCTTGTTTTGTTAATTAAAATTTACGCATTGTCGCTTTGTATATTTTTTTTATATTGTTCTTTGTTGGTAACTAGAATAAAAAAAATAGTGAAATAATTTAATAGACTATTTCAACATAAGGCGTTTTACACAGTAAAATTCCAATACACATTAGGCCGAAAGTTAAAATTAAAATAATATTTAAATAAAAACTTTTATTAATTTTGCATGTAAACACTAAAGGCAAAATATATG
Organism: Microlaimidae sp. YZB2_3; assembly: GCA_030248175.1. Lineage (NCBI taxonomy): Eukaryota > Metazoa > Nematoda > Chromadorea > Desmodorida > Microlaimidae > Microlaimidae sp. YZB2_3. Next base: position 5,445 of record JASAMX010026495.1, read on the forward strand.
TTTGATTGGATTTGTAGGGGGATCAGGGGGGCAAAAGCCCCCCAGCGGGGTCAAGGGGCAGAGCCCCTTGTCAGGGGTCCCCCGGGGGGCAGAATGCCCCCTGGGGGAGAAAATTTTTAATTTAAGGCACTAAAATACACTTGAAATTTTAATTCCAGATGATACTTATTACAAAATTTAAGGTTTCTTATTCCTACACATTTAAAACATGTTTAAAACGTTAAGTAAAGGATAATAGTGTTTATAGCAGTTTTATTAAACTGTAACTACTGAACGGGATAATCGATTTGTAATCGAAAAACTAAGATAAATTGTCAATTAACTCTTCGCGCGAAAAAGGAAACCCCCCCCCCCAAAAAAAAAAAAATAAAAAAAAAAAAAAAAAAAAAAAGAATATAAACAAAAAAAAAAAAAAAATAAAAAAAAAAAAAAAAAAAATAAAAAAAAAATACAAAAAAAAAAAAAAACAAAAAAAAAAAAAAAACCCCCCCCCAAAAAAAAATAAAATCTAAAAAAAAAAATATAAAAAAAAAAAACAAACTACCAACCCAAAAGTGTGGCGGATAGCGTTGAGCAGTTTAGGTCAACTAAATTAACAATATTAATTCATGTCTTAAGTAGTCACTACACTCGCGTTCAGTCATGGTTTCATTTCAATTTAAAACATTTTTAAAATATATTAATGTATGCGCTGTAATCAAATTACAGTAGCCCGCGCCTGTCGCCGCGCGTGTCAAAACAGTCGCTTATAACAGTGCGTGCGCTCCACGCGGTGCGTGGGCCCAATGGGTTTCGTAATTATTGTTTTGCGCTTTATACTTGGAGATCAGTCGTTACCTACCTGAATCGGAACCCTCGTTGGCAGTACCCGCCTAGGTATTTATAATTTATTACCTTTATTTTATCCGACAATTTTCCCACTTGAGATGCCAACCGCTATAGTTGGTCTTGACCAACTTAGGTAAGGAAATTGTGTTAAGTGGAGAGTTCGCAGGGCTGTCTGTGAACTCTCCTTGAGATAAGGCGGCATTTTTCGGAAGTGTATTGGTGGAGTGGCTACGATCGTGGGTACAGGTATTTAATAAGGAATTTTGCACAAATCTTGTACAAGTTGTACGTAATTTTTAATTAAGTTAAATAGGTTACATAAAACCCTCAGTGGCGTGTCGTCAAGGACAACCACTGACTTCGTAAAAATATCGTTTTAATTTTCAATTCGGTAAATTTCTAAAAAAACCAAATATTTAAATAATTCAAACTTAGGCCTCTAACTGAATTAAAAACATAATAATTTTTCTTTAGTTATTCATATTTAACATTTGTTTTTAATCACTAAAACGGGTTTTTAAAAGGCTAAAAGTCATAGCCTTAGCGTTTCTAAACGCCTAAAAATAGCCTTTTCTTTTTGTTAAAACAAATTGCTCAAGTTGCTCAATGTGCGCAAAAAGTAATCTATTCTTTTGTTCGCCGCAACGCGGTCTGTTGCGCTCGTAAGTAAACGCTCATAAATAAACGTTTTGTGTAATCTGTTGTGTAACCTATTTATCTCCGCAAGTAATTCAATCTGCCAACGCAGTATTTCATTCACAAAGTACGTAAACAAGGCATTTATTTCGTCTAAACAAATAAGTTATAAAATTACACTTAAATTCATGCAGTATAGTCCCACACGACACATAGAAACCACGGAACCCAAACCACTGGCCAAACCCTCTCTTTTCCCCTCATCGAAACACTAAAATTACACTAATAATTTTAATGTTTCGTTGAAAACTAATCCCCACGTCAAAACTCTCCTCTGTACTTTATGCTGTTCGTTTCCTAGTTTGGTGGCTTCATATTTTCCAGGCACACCGGGCTTTGAGGTCTTCAACGAACTTTTTGAAAACCCAAGCGAAGCTTGGGTCGGTCAACCTATTCATTTCCAAACCCGTTGTTCCAAGGTTTCACCCACCTCATAACTTCGGTGAGGCTACCGAGCTCAGTGAAAAAATTGAGCTTACAACTCTTTGCTGGAAACCCTAACTTTTTGTAGAAGTCTGACTCCATCAGACCTCTCAAATAACGTTCTTAAATTGCACTGGTATTTTTAATGTTCCATACCAGTCCCTTACCTTCCCCTCTTTAAGCCTGCAGTTAAGTTCTGTACTTCATTTTCACTTTGAACTGCAACATTTTGAAAGGAGCAAAACCAATTTGCTCTTATTTTTATGACCCAACACGGTAATGTTTCACTAAAATAATTACTGACCAATGGTATTTACCTAAATTGGACTTGCTGGATTTACTTCCCGTCTTTCCACTTACATATGGCATTTCGTATATCGGATCGTCAGCAGTTTGAGGAAACTTTTTGAAAAGGAATTCGCGAAGAATTCCTCCCTTTCTCAACCCGTCCTACCGTAACCCTACTCCGTGAACCGACTTGACCCCCCGGTCAAGAGGGTGTGTCGTGTGTCCCCTCGCTACGCAAGAGTAAACACTAAGGTCAAATTCTAAAAATTGTGCAAACTTCTTTATTGTGTAATAACCGGCTGAGCCGAAATAAAAGGGAAATCATAGCATAAGGTGTTTATTTAAATACGATAAGTAATCCGTGTGTACCGGGCCGCAGGATCATCAACTTACCGGCTTGACCCCTGTTTGGCCCGCTACATATTGGAGCCGATAACTAAAGAATTTAGGTATTTTCTTACCTCCGTGGTGCTCTAAACCTGTTCTTTAGTTGTCCGGGTTCCTTGTCGTATTTTTATTTTTTTCTTTTTGTGTGTTTTTTTCAAAAAATTCGTTTTTTTCACACGCTGACTTGAGGTGATCCTTGCATATAGGCTATTATTGTGTATTATTGTGTTTATATTTATATATCGTGTATACCCCTCCGTAGGTTCCCTCCCAGAGTTAATTTGAGGCAAGGATTACAACAGTATAAAATTTCTGATTAAAAATAAAATAAAATATCATATTAAAATGACCGAACGGACACCACCGCCTCACATAAAGACCTCAATTCAAAGTCAAGGCCTCAACCCACAAAGAGGTTCGGTGGGTGATCCGAATATTGAACAGTCAGCAGGTAGGGAGGATATAAATACTCGTGTTTTAGGAATTTCAGATGACGCAGTAACTTTTGATGTGCCAAGTACATCAGGAGTTAACCCAGTGGGACCGCGGGTAATGCTAAGCAATACCGCTCTACAACCCACTGGTTTGAATAAGGGGGAAAATGCGTTATCCGATCGGGTGACCGACCCTCCTACCTCAGCTATTACTGATGCAAGACGCAAAACAAAGCTTTCAAAGACGTCCATATCCGACGAGAAAGACAAGCAGCGCCAGCTAGCCAAAGCCAAGGAGCGCGAGGATCGGGCCAAGCGTCGCCAACTTCGACGGGAATCGTCTCTGAGGAACGGTCGGTCCACTCGGATAGCCACTAAAAATGGGCAAACCGACTCGCCAGGAGACCTCGTTGGGCTAAATATATTCGGTAACCAAGGGGGTAATGTTAACCGAGAAGAAGAAGAAGGCGAGGTCTTCTCTGCGAACGGTGCGCCCCAGGAAAATGAAGGGTCGTCTCAGACTGTTAAAACAGTCAAAAATCGTAAAAAAGTTCACAAAGGTCAGTTTTCGACTACAGAATCCTCAGAGGATTCTGATGATTCTCAACCTCCTTCCAGGCAGGTGGGGGAAGTGGGGAACTCCCAGTCCCAGGGGAACCCCCAACCAAACCCTAAGCTCGAAAATCTCGAACAGCAGGTAGCTAAATTGGCACAAGTCATGGAAACCGCCATGACTCTTTTTTCGAGAAATGAGCAGAGACTCCAAAAAGTCGAACAAACGCAGCACGATGTTGCGGGGATGAGTAGTGGTGCGCGGGGTTATCCGAGCGCCCCTATCCACCCCAATACATTGGCTGACACTGTCCCAAAGTCCCAAACTGAACCTCTTTTGCGACCACAAAATCAATATTTTTCGTGCGACCAAAATCCACCTGTGCCAACTTTTTCGCAACAAAAGAAAACCCGATATATGAAATACGACTTCGCCAAACTCTTCTCTCCCTCCGTCAAAAAATTCAGTGGTGAGAAAAACACCATAGCTTTCGGAGCTTGGTTGAAAGAATTCCAGTCCATAATGGAATCAGGAGGTGTAGCATGGGAAGACCGGGTTCTCTACATAGGTTATAGCCTTGAAGGCCTCGCTAAGCAAACGTACGATAATTTAGAAGCATACATTCGCGACGATTATAGCCTAGTCCTTGAACAGTTGCAGGAAAATTTTGAGGATTTAACGGGTACCGTAGCAGATCAACTGCATACCAGAGTACAAGCAGAAAATGAAACTGTAGAACAGTTTGCGGTTCAAATTTGTAAGCTAGTCAATGCAGCTTACCCCGAACTTATTTCCGGTACAGGTTGAAAACCATCCGATTATTTCAAGTACGACTTGTGTGACCTATACGGTTGCAATAATCACAGATGGGGCGTCCATCCGGTGTCCATAGACCGTTTGAATTATTTGCAGGAGGATTGCTAACCCCCTGATTATTCGACATTTGTTGCTGATTGTTAGTAGGACGGTTTTGTCCGTTCTGGTTTCGCGGGTTATTTCCACTACTGGTACCTTGGCGCGATATCCCGCGAGCATTCCTCCCCCCGCGGTAGGAGGTACTTCCCCCACCACGCTGAGAAGAAGATGCTGGCGCGGAATATGCGACAACAGTCTTTTTACTCAAGTCCGCCTTGATTAGGTCTTCGGCTTTACTAGCTTTGCGAACAGCTTGCACGTATTTGGTTGGGCGATCAACCATGCCTAGCTCACGCTTAATGTCAGGTTTTAGACCATTCCAGAAATAACGGATACGATTTTCATCACGCTGTACCGGTGAATAAGTTTCCGCTGGGTAAGCTGCATTGACTAGCTTACAAATTTGAACCGCAAACTGTTCTACAGTTTCATTTTCTGCTTGTACTCTGGTATGCAGTTGATCTGCTACGGTACCCGTTAAATCCTCAAAATTTTCCTGCAACTGTTCAAGGACTAGGCTATAGTCGTCGCGTATGTATGCTTCTAGATTATCGTACGTTTGCTTAGCGAGACCTTCAAGGCTATAACTTATGTAGAGGGCCCGGTCTTCCCATGGTACACCTCCTGATTCCATTATGGACTGGAATTCCTTTAACCAGGCTCCGAAAGCCATGGTGTTTTTCTCACCACTGAATTTTTTGACGGAGGGAGAGAAGAGTTTGGCAAAGTCGTATTTCATATATCGGGTTTTCTTTTGTTGCGAAAAGGTTGGCACAGGTTGATTTTGGTCGCACGAAAAATATTGATTTTGTGGTCGCAAAAGAGGTTCAGTTTGGGACTTTGGGACAGTGTCAGCCAATGTATTGGGGTGGATAGGGGCGCTCGGATAACCCCGCGCACCACTACTCATCCCCGCAACATCGTGCTGCGTTTGTTCGACTTTTTGGAGTCTCTGCTCATTTCTCGAAAAAAGAGTCATGGCGGTTTCCATGACTTGTGCCAATTTAGCTACCTGCTGTTCGAGATTTTCGAGCTTAGGGTTTGGTTGGGGGTTCCCTTGGGACTGGGAGTTCCCCACTTCCCCCACCTGCCTGGAAGGAGGTTGAGAATCATCAGAATCCTCTGAGGATTCTGTAGTCGAAAACTGACCTTTTTGAACTTTTTTACGATT
>JASAMX010026496.1:0-37243 GCA_030248175.1 Microlaimidae sp. YZB2_3
ATGACTGTTTTTATTTGAATCATTGATTGAATTTCACACATCACACAATGAGTCAAAAAGTTAAACAGAACACTGTATGACATACATACATGTTGAATTTAATATTGAGAACTTCAAATAAGGATTTACTCTATTGGGGGGGCAGCACCACACTCTTACAATAGCCTAGGGGCTATTGTGTGAGCTATTCTACTCCCATCCACCCCAAATATAGGGATTTTCTGGGGCACTGATTTTGGGGGAGGGGGAGCACCGCGCTCTCACAATAGCCCCCATTTTACTTCTAACAACACCAAAAATAACATTTAGGGTTTTTTTGGGGTGCTAATTTTAAATATACACTTCGTTTGTTGATATTACATTTAAGAACATCAAAACGGCGGGAGGTTTACCCTTTTTTGATAGAGGTGGTGGCACCGAGTTCTGATAATATTACAATTTTAATACCATCCACACCAAAAAAAGAAATTTTATTGTGTGCTGATTTTAGTATTAACTTATTTTTTTTCTTTTAAATTTAATAACCTTAAAACAAAGGGGCAGAGGTTTACCTTATCTGGGGGAGCAGCGCGCTCTCACAATAGCACCATTTTAATCACAACCACCCAAAAAATATCATTGATGGGTTTTCTGGGGTGCTGATTTTAAAAATTTAATTTCATTTGTTGATTTCACATTTAAGAACCTACAAAGGGGGTCTATTCTATTAGAAATTGGGCCGCACAACACTCTCACAATAGCCCTGGTTTTACTCCTATCCACCCCAAAAATAGGGGTTTTCTGGGGTGCTGATTTTAACTACTAACTTCTGTTGTTGCTTTTAAATTAAAGAACCTCAAAAAGGGGGAGCTTTACCCTATTTGGGGGGGGCATTTGGCTCTCAGAATAGCCCCATTTTACCCCCATCTACCCCTAAACATAGTGATTTTCTTGAGTGCTGATTTTAATATTAACTTTTGTTGTTGCTTTTACATTTGGGAACCTTGAAGGGGGGAGGGTTTAACCATAATTGGGGGGAGCACTGCGCTCTCACAATAGACCCATTTTAATCCCAACCACCCCAAAAATATCATTTATAAGTTTTCTGGGTTGCTGATTTTGTATATTAACTTTGTTTGTTGATTTTACAATTGAGAACTTCAAAAAGGGTCTGGTTTTTGTGGGGGGGGGGCACCGCACCCTCACAATAGCCCCTATTTTACCTTTAACAACAAAAAACTTAGGATTGTAAGGTTTTCATGAGTCCTAATTATATATAAGCTTTATTTGTTGAGAGTGCGGTCCCCCCCCTCCCCCAACAGAGTAGATACGTATTTGAGGTTCTCAAACGTAAAATCAAAGAAAAGAATTATAGTTGTAATTGGGCTTAAGAAAACATTAAGATGGCTAGTTTTTATGGTTAGTTCAGAATAAATTAAGACTGCAGCAAAGAGCCCTCTAAAAGGTGATCAACCCTGTTTTTTGTGGTGTTCACAAAAAATAAAATTAAAAAAGAAATTTAAAAAAAATTATTTAGAAATAAAAACAGAAAAACTATATTGGCTAATTTTTAAATTGGATGGTCATAAAACAAAAGCTTACAGGATTTTACATTTAAGAACCTAAAAAGCAGGGTCTACTTTATTAGGGGAAGCACACCAGAAAACTCCTAAATATTATTTTTGGGGTGGTTGGGAGTAAAATAGGGGATATTGTGAGAGGTCCCCCCAATAGAATAAACCCTCCTTCAGAGGTTCTCAAATGTAAAAGAAAAAACAGAAGTTAATATTTAAAATTAGCACCCCAGAAAATTCCTATGTTTGGAGTGGATGGGAGTAAAATGGGGGCTATTGTGAAAGTGTGGTGCTCCCCCCCCCTCTCCCCCCAATAGAGTAGACCCATCTTTGGAGTTCTCAAATGTAAAATCAACAAACAAATGAAGAACAAACCAAATTTATATTTAAAATCAGCACCCAGAGAATTCTTATGTTTGTGGTGGATGGGATATAAATGGGGATATTGTGAGAGCGCGGTGCCCCCCCCAATAGAGTACTCCCTCATTTTGAGGTTCTCAAACTAAAAACAACAACAGAAATTAATATTTAAAATCAGTACCCCAGAAAATCCCTATGTTTAGGGTGGATAGGAGTAAGAGTGAGAGTGTGGTGCTGCCCCTCCCCACAAATAGAATAGACCTCCTTTGGAGGTTCTCAAATTCAAAATCAACAAAAGGAGTCTATATTCACAATCAGCACCCCAGAAAATCCCTCAATGATATTTTTTGCTTGGGGTGGTTAGATGTAAAATGAGGGTTATTGTTAGAGCGCGGTGCTCTCCCTTCTCTAATAGAGTAAACCCCCCTTTTGAGGATCTCAAATATAAATGCAACAATAAAAATTAATATTTAGAACTAACATCCCAGAAAATCCCTATGTTTAGGGTGGTTGGGCATAAGATGAGGCCTATTGTAGAAGTTCGGTGCTCTGCCCCCCAAATAGGTTAGACCCCCTTTTGAGGTTCTCAAATGTAAAATAAAAAAAGAATTTATGGTTGTAATTGGTGCTCAGAAAACATCAAGAAAAACCATATTGACCAGTATTTAAGTTGATTGGGCGTAAAACTAAATTTTACTGGAATACCCCCCCCCCAAAAAAGATTGGGGGTCGCCCCCATTTAGAGTTTTCAAAAGGTCAAATCAGAAAATGGAGTTCATATTTGAAATCCAAGCGTTGAAAAACCCCACCTTTGCCAAGTTCTGTTAGTAATACAGTGAATAGAAACCCATAATTTATGGCAAACTGTCCATGCTCAATGTGTCCACAACTCTAGTGAAATCGAGTGAAACTTCGTCAAGTGAAACAGCGTTTGCCGTTTTGGCCTTTCTCTTCGTTTTTCACGCTTTATAAATATTTATAACAGATGGGTTCCAGTAAGCACCGAATGGACGCTGGTGTACCAATGGAGATCTTTTATTGTCACATACGTGGAAATAATTCATATTTTACGCAAGAAAAATAACCTTTTTAAAAATCATTTGATTAGTATTAAAAAATAAAAGAAAATACTAAAAATAGTTTTTGTGGTTTTTTGGATACACAACTTTAAAGAAATAAATCATTTTAAAATGTGTTTCATTAATTTTAAAACTGGGGTAAAACTGGGGGACATCCAACACATAAAAAACTTTGACAATTTCTTTATTACAATTAAAGAATACACGCCTAAATATGGTAAAACTAGAGAAACACGCATCTTTTCAGCATTATGAATTAAGGGTTTGGGAGTAGGAGCCGAAGCTTTTGCCATAAAAAAATTTATTAGTGTTTGAATATAAATATATGTACAACCATTTTTTGCCAGAAATAATTTTAGCAATTTAACCTCCTCCCAAAAACGTGGTAAGCTGCTGGATAACTGATGTGAGTGAAAAAACAATCCCAATATAAGGCTACGTTTGAAAGAGTCCGGTAAAAAACTACTGAAATTGGTGTAAACAGCGCTGAAAGTGGGCTTGCGGTAAACCGACATTGGAAATCCCATGAAAGATTTTGTAATTAGAATATCCAGAAAGGGTAGGCAATTATTTGATTCCAATTTGTATGTAAATTCAGTTGATTTGTGGCGAGGGTTTAAGTAGTCTAGAAAAAGACTTATATGCGATTTTTCTTTGAAAAGTAAAAAGTAGTCATTAATCTAGCGTTTAAAATGGTTGAAATTCTTTCGGCCAGTTGTTTAACCATGTTTTATCGTTAAAACTCTTAAAAACGTTAGCTAAGGTAGGTCAAAGTGGGTTGTCCATTGATATCCCGTAAATTTGCTGGTATAATTTTGAGTTGAATAAAAATGTGGAGTTGCTGACTGAAAGTTCTAAAAATTCTTTTAAATCCGTTTTGTTAGAAAAAGATTGTGGCCAAAAATTCGTTTCAAAAAGGCTGTCAATGCATATATTAATGGTTTCTCGGAGCGGAATGTTGGTGAACAAATTTTTTACGTCAAACCTGGCCATAGTGTATTTTTCTGGCGAGTCAATGCGATAACTGTTGATGTCTTGCGCAAAGTTGAAAACAATCAAATAATTTTATCAAATAATCGAATAAATTTAAAAACAATCAAAAAAGTTTATAAAAAAATTTTTTGCATGTTTTATGTTTTACAATTAACAATTATTATTTCCGTCCACATCGTATCTCCTACAAAAAAATCTTATAAATTTTTCACATGTTTTTTTAATATTTTTATCGTGTTTTATTGTTTATTTTATATATTTTAAAATTCGGGTTTGTGTCCAAATTTGTTTTTAAAATAAGCGTCAATTTGCCTTTATTTTTAAATATCGCATCCCGTTTTTTTTTTCAATTTCAAACAAAAAAATGGTTTTACACAATTTTAAAGTATTTTTGTTCACTGTCTAACTTTGTTTCAGTAATCTTGTAAATTACTTTTTTCTCTCTTTAAAACGTTTTATCTACCAACCTATAGCTTTTCTTATATTTATTCTTGTCACTCTACAGTTCTATATTTACTTATTTATATATATTTATATTTATTTATTCTTGTCATGTTTATATATTTTTGTATTTTTAGATCTTACTGATGATGGCAACTGTAGTTTGTCGAAACGTTTAAATAAATACAATAAAGACATTATCCTTCAGTTTCATCTAAATTTTAAGATAATTTTAACTAGTAATAGTAAACTTGTTTAACCCTAAAATATGTTTTAAGCTATCCCAGAAGTGATTTTAGAATTATTTATATTTAAAAAACTTTTATAAATTAAGATTTTTTATAAAAAACCTTAATTTAATTATTTAATTAAATTTTATGTATTTTTGATATGACATTATTTTTTAGTATTCTATAAAAGCACACTGATTTAAAATGTAGTTTGTTATTATAATAAACTTATAAAGTTACCATAATAAAACTTATGAATCTTAACCACGAATTTAAAATTTGTAAACTTTCGTTTTCCTGAGTAAGTTCAGTAAAACCTTAAAATAAAGCTTAACATTATCATGATATTGTTTTTATTTTAATAAACTGGTCTGATTTTGAAAACTGTCAATTTTTTAATTACATCAGTAAATTATAATAAGAGGGTAAATCTCTGGGGAAACAATACTAATCATAATAATTTGAACAATTAATTGTAAACTTACAGGTGTCTGGTCCCGCTGGTAAAGCCTTGTGAGTAAAAAACCAAGTGAAATAATTCTGAAGCAACATTAGGAACTCGCAAGATGCACCGGAAAAACTTTCGTGCAGATCCTTATCTAGAAATGTTTAAAAAGTTTGGTATATTTTTGCTGAATTTTCAATTTTATCATAATTTCCCATTTGCAAAACTGAAAAAAATAAAATAATGTCATTTTTTAATCCTTAATTAAGAAGGTACAAGCTAAAGCTCAAATTATCTGTTGCGTACTACTTAAGTGTAGCTCTAATTCTAGTCAGAGCTGTATTTGCAAATCCAATTTAAAAAATAAAAATGAAACTATGCTTAAATAATAAACGCTCACCTAAATTGTCCATATATTGAAAGTGTTTTAGGTGACATGCTATGTTCCAGTCTGCAGCTTGTGCAACAAACAAAAATACAAAAATTAAACAAATACTACTTTCGAAAGAATGAAACATTATTATGAAATAAAAAACTTTGTTTGTTTGTTTTATAGTACAACTTTGAATTTCATTTAAAAGCAGGAGCTTGGTTTTACGGCTTGTACAGAACCAGAATCATAATAATAGCACATAATGATTTTTACTAAACCAATAAAAAACCAGCACAATTTTTTTACTGTATCTTCCCAACGTAAAGTTAATTGTAAACAAAGACTAATAATTAATTTGAGGGGCAAATGTTTTTAGTTGAATATATAAACATTGTAATTTTTTTATTTCTACAATATAGGCGCTAAAAATAAAAGAAATTAGCTTGCAGTGAATGTGCTTGAATCTTGCTTTAAAAAGATTACAAATAGATAAAATAAATAAATTTAACACTTTTTGTGAGACTACAATGTATAAACAACTGAAGCAAGTAGTTTTAAATGATAAAACATAAGCGTTTATTACAAAAACACTTAATGTGGTAACGTACGTAGGTTTTCCATATTATGATCGGTTGCTTATGATTCATTTTTTTTATGATTTCAAAGGATGGGTTCTGCCTGAAAAGGAAAGCAATAAAAAAAGAAAAATTATTCTGCGTTTCTTATTTTTACCATCAGCTAAGGTGGAAATAAACAAATCAAGGTAAATTTAAACCTGCATAATACTTATCGAATGGATACATTTGATTAAATGCATATAGATATAAAGGTTCCCCTTTTTCCTCCGTTTTTTCTATTAAATATATTGTACAATATTTCTAAAAATTAATTTAAGTTCAATGGAAGAAAAGTACGAATCCTTACCAATATATTAACTTTGATAGTAATATTACTTATACTTAAAAACGTAAAATTATTAGTTGTTTTATTTATATATTTTTAAATTTTAATTTCGTTATTCACGTTTTTTAGACTCAGCATAATTTAACTTTATCCCAATCTCCGCAGAATTTAAAAATTAAAAACTTTCCAATTTACTATAGGATTACCTAGCATAACAAAATTTTGGTTTCGCGGTCCCGCCACGAAATCAGAAATTGTTTTAAATTAAGTAAGTTTTACCCAATTATCTTAAAAAATAGAGATTTAACAATAATTTCAAAACAATTTCAAGGATTTTTGTTAACTTTTTGCTATTATTTAAAGCTATTGTTTTTCTTAACAAAGGTTTTTCATTTGTAAATTTTTTAGGTTAGTCAGAAAAACACACATTTTGAAATGCTTTAACTTAATGCAAAAAAAGTCGTGTAACCTGTTTAAATAAATCTTTTATTATTTGTAGTACTCCAAGTTTCATAATTATTAGAGTAAAATACATTTAATCTGGAAGTAAATTTGGTGAGACCGCCAACTTTTCATAGTGGGACCGCCGACCCTACTTCTGTTTTGACAGGTAGTACCATTGCCAAAGTAAAATATCGAAAATAATATCAAAAATTAACTTTTTTAAAGGCTTGTTTAAAGTTCTTTTAATTTCTTTTTTTAAATAAATAAATTTTTTCAGAACAAAAAAGTTTTGTTTTTGTCTGTTTTTTTTAAATTTTTTTTACATACATCGATTTATTTATTTTTAATGCCTTTATTTATGGATCTACCTAGCATAACGAAAATTGGGTCGGCGGTCCCACCACGAAACAAAGTTCCTCTCAAATTAAATGCATTTTTTCGTATTATTTTTGAAACTGGAAATACTATATACAAATAAAACACCTACTTGAAAAATTTTCGTAGTCTTTTTGTATTTAATTAAGCATCACAAAATGTTTGTTTTTTTCTGATTAACCAAAAAATTTACATATGAGAAACCTTAGTTACGCTTAATATAGCTCTAAATAGGGGTCAAAAATTAACAAAAATACTCGAAATTGTTTTAATATAGTTGTTTAATCTCCGGTTTCCAAAAAAATTTGGTAAAAATTATTGGTTTCATAACGAAATTTGATTTCCCGGCGGGACCGCGGACCCAAATTTTTGTAATGCTAGGTAGGTCCATTGTTAAAAATAAATTTTCGTACTTTTTACCACTTTGGCACAAAGTTTGACCACAGAAATGACTGGACTTAAGTATATTTAGATATCCCGAAAACCCGTAAACCGAAAATTTCCTACTGCCAAAAAATACTATACTACAAAATAACAATAGCTATAGTAAATTTAAAAATGAATAAAATAAAACTTCTCACGGAACAATAAAAACCTTTGGGCGACAATGAGTTTGCCAAGTCTTAAGATTTATTTTTATACAAAATCTCTCGCTGGGTTATAAACAATCTGAAATTAAAGATACTTTTCTAAGATTTTTCAAAAATTATAGGTCCGCTTTAATTAAATTTGAGCTCTATAATAAAATTTATTGGAGGATAATAATCTATAATAAAAACTTAAATTGTAAATAAAAAACTGCCATTAATAAATTTTATGCAAAAAAAAGAATAAAAAATCTTAAATAGCAAAGATCTAAACGAACTGTTTAAATGTATCAATAATAAAAGACTAGGTCCTACTGGAATTGGTCCTTTAACTAAACAAGATGAAACTTTGACTGTTGACAAATTAGAATAAGCTACACTACTTCAGATTAACTTTAAAATAAATTTACAGGTGACGATCAATTAAACTCAGTCTCAGAACCCCAAGTAAACAGTGAATCCATAATATCAAAAATCAAACTTAATACTAATATAGTTTTAAAAGCTTTAGAAAAGTGCAAAAATAAGTGCAGTCAAACTCCTGATAAAATACCATCCATAATATCTAAAAAATTAGCTATCTCTCTGGCTTAACCACTATTTTTTTAATGCATCTTTTTACAGTCATGGTTTTCCAGAGTTATGGTTAACTGCAGATGTTATTCCTGGTTACAAGAAAGGATGCTCCACAAATCCTGATATTTACCGTCTAATTTTGCTCACTTGTATTGCTTACAAAGTTATGGAAACATGTATCTATGATTAATTAATTAATTAATTAATTACTTAAGTACTTAGTTGCAAACGGTGGGATTCCCATACGCATCCCAAAATTCCATTTGACCAACCCCAAAGTAAAATAAACATCTAAAACCTATTTATTACCTAAATCAGACCCCCATACTTGATTTTTGTGGTTATTTTTGAGATTTGACCTTTTCATTAAAAGTTATGAGCTGATTTATATCCAAAAATGACCTTTTTTGGAATGTATAATTTATGTTATTAAGGATTTTTTTTTAATTAAGCCTTTAATCAAACTAATATTATTTTTGTATTACCAAGTGTCTGGCAGTTATAAATATACTTTTATTTTGTGATGGTAGCTACCAATTTTTTAAAACAACAGCTTAAATACCCACCAAAGTTTAATTCTGTAAAAATTCGCATTCATGAAAAACAACTTAATAAACAACAATTGCATTTTAATTTTTTTTTTGTTTTTTTAGGTTTTGCTTAGGCTTAGGAATAATAAATCGGAATAAAATGAGTTTATATCCGCGTTTAAAGCCAAACAAATTTTGTTGTCCATGTTTTTGGTGGTCCATGTCATTTTCAAATTTTTAGTTTTTTTTTCTACATTTTTTGAGTTCTTTAGACTTCTGCCATAGTTAAAACATATTTTTTTAATTAAATTTGTTTGTTTAAAAATTTTTTTATTAACATCATAAATTGCATATGCGGATAAAGGTCATTTTTTGGGTATAAATTGGTTCATAACTCTTTTCGATAAGCTCAAATCTCAAAAATAACCACAAAATCGAAGTCTGAGTGTACGAAGTTGTTTTATAAGTGTATTTTACTTTAAGATCGGTCAAATTGAAGTTTGGGACGCGTATGGGAATCGTACCGTTGCAAACAACTTAATATCACACAATCAACATGGATTTCTTTGGAAAAGGTCAATTTACTTACAACTTCCTGAATCAATCTTTGACTGGCATTCAGCTCATGATTTTCGTATAATTATTGACGTTGTGTACTTTGATGTTAGTAGGGCTTTTGATTCAGTTAGTTACAAAAAGCTCTTGTCAAAATTCAGTTCTTATGGGATTGTAGGCGACCTTTTTTATTGGAAAAAAGCTTTTCTCAGTAATCTCAAACAAAGAGTAATTGTTGAACCAGTTTCCTCCACTTATGCTAACGTTTCTTCTGAAGTTCCTCAAGTTTCTGTCAACCTTTGCTCTTCTTGCTTTATATAAACGACCTTCCTCAACAATTATCAAATATTGAATGCATGATGTTTACCGACAATGTGAAGCTGTACGATTTGCAAAAAAAAAGAAGATTCAAATTTAATTCTTCAAAATTTAATTAACTTACTAACCAATTGGTCTGCAGTATGGTAACTTGAACTGGCAATAGAAAAATTTAGTGTTATTCATGTGGTGACCACCAATCCCAAATCAGGGCTTCATATAAAAAATGTAAGTTTGGAAAATAAAAAATGTACGTGATTTAGGTGTTATAATTTTTGATGATTTAAAATTTTCTGCTCACTGTAATGAAATTGCAAAAAAGGCATATAAAATAAATAATATGATTGTAAGATATTTTAAAACACCAAACAAAAATGCTCTATTAAGACTTTATATCTCCTTTGTCCATCCCACCTTAGAATATCGTAGTCCAGCCTCGTCGACTTTTTTACTTAAAGATATTGACTGTCTTAAAAACGTTTAACACTATTTCACGCGGCGGCTTTTTATTAGGTGTGGTCACCCGCTTGGGAGCAGTTATTGTGTCAGATTGCAAATGTTAAACCTTGAATCACTGGAAGAACAACATATTAGGTTCGGTATAAACATGTGTTATACTATTATAAAAAATTAAATGATGTCCCTTTTGAAAAAATGTTTTCTTTTGCCACATATTTTTCGCTTCACAATCATAAAAAAACTGTTCAAACCTTGTGCCACCAAAGGTGCACTTTTAATTTTTTTTCTCTGTAAGAGTCATAAATTATTGAAATGACCTTCCAAGTAAAATAATCTCAGCAAAACCTTTGAAATCCTTTAAAGATAAAGCCTAAAAAAGTAGCTTTAAAAAATTACACTAAATTTGATAGGCACATTAGTTAAACTCTTATGACTCTATATGTTCTTCTCCCTTTTATTTTTCAAAAACCTGTGGTACGCTTCCTTACTTTGCAGCATTTATTTTTTTAATTTCATTAATTACACTTTTGTGTTTTTTTGTAAATTATCTTTATGTATAAGTGTTGGTCCAGTACTATGTACTGCGTACTATAGTGCTATGCGAAAAATAAAGTATATTGAATTGAGTTGAATTAAGTGTTGTTTTATGTGAGAATTATAGTGCGTTATTTAGTGTTGTGTACATTTTAACATTTTTTGACATAAATAAATATTATTATATTTTTTGCGCAGAAAGGCATTAAAAAAACATAAAAAATTACTTTTTGTCATAATTTATGTTTTTACCTATGTTTTTGTATTAATATCTTCATATAGAATAATTATTAGATGTGTAAGATTTTGGCCCATACTGTAAAAATTACAAAAAGAAAAACTCAGTACATAGAAAAAACTTGCTACGTTTAAAATTAAAATGAAATTCGAAACATGTAATGTAACTCTAGCTGTATTTCTCATCAACTTCGTAACGTAAGAAAATTAATTCAAAATACAATGGGCATTTCCGTTATAGGCACCTTGCACTGGAACTCGGTTTATACAAGAAGTATGCAATATTCATAAGTGTCACCATAATGGATAATTACCGTATCTCCTTCTTATCTTTTGTAGTATGCAGATCAACCGATCGAAATTTCGCGCGCTTAAGGAAGCACGGGAAAAGAAAACAAAAAAAAAAAACAAAAAAAAAAAAAAGACAAAAAAAAAAAAAATAACACAAGAAAAAAAATAAAAAAAAAAAAAAAACAAAACAAAAAAAAAAAAAAAACAAAAAAAATATAAAAACCAAAAAAAAAAAAAACAAAAACACCCCCCCCACAAATCCGGTAATTATCCGTTATGGTGACTCGCTCACTGCATACTTCATGTATAAACCGAGTTCCAGTGCAAGTTGCCTATTGTTTTTTTTTGTTTTTTTATGAAGAATTATGACGAAAATTCAAATGTACAGAAAGGTCACGAAGAGGATTTTGTAAAATGATTAGTTGAAAGAAGGCAAACAAAACCAAACCTTAAAAATACCCGAAAAATTATTACAAAAAACAATTTTTGAACAAGAAAATATGAAAGAAAAATTATCATACAAAAATTGAATACAACATAGAGTAAAATGACTAATAATTCATTAATCTATCAATAAAACGTAGAAGTCTCCTCTCAATTTAACTCCTTCATTTTACCGTTAAAAATTAAAAAAAGGTTTAGTTTTAAATTAAAAAATTATTTTTGAGCGGTTCAATGAAGGAGTAAATTTGGATGGAGATGTACATTTTGTTTATAAACTCTTTAATTATTATTCAGTTAATTCTATGGGGCATTATTCTAAGGTGTATTATAATTCAATATTTGTGTTTTGTGTTCAAAAATTGTTTCTCGTAAGAATTTTTCAAGTATTTTTGGCGTCCGTTTTTATCTTGCCTCATTTTACATGCAAATTCCTCTTCGAGACCTTTGTGTACATTTGAATTTTGGTCGTTATTCTTCATAATTATTCTGCGCTGTGGTGGTCGCGATCGCTCTGTCGCTTCTACAGTGCCGTTGACTTTAGTGATGATGTCTAATGTTTGTGATGCCGTTTTTTAAAAATACAAATTTATTTAGCATAAACTACTAAATTAATAAATAAAGCTAATAAAAAGCATGTAAAAAATTTAAATCATATTCACAAAATTTAAATTAAATTAAAAATTTAAATAATATTCATTTCTTGAAAATATTGTATTAAACTAAACAAACAAAAAACAGTGTTTTTGAGACACCTTTTTATATTATATTTTATTACATAAAAACTATTTGTTTAGAGTGTAAATCTTTTTTCAGTAATAAAAGTTTTAGGAGCAATTAAACCTACAAGTAAATCAAAAATGTCTGGATACTGAGCCTAAAAAACTGAGCCATGTAGTAACCAATTAAATCAAAGCAATGAATGACCACTTACAAACTAATCAGAATTTTTAAAAAAAATTAGGGTTGATTAAAATTGGTTCCCACAAATGGTGCTAAACTGAAGTGCTTTACGTTGATAATATCCTTTTTTGTATTTCTTAAACAAATAAACTATAGCACGTCTGGTTTGCGTAGTTTTCTTTATAAATTAAAGGCTAGTTTCTGCTGGGTAATTTGTTAAAACATGGTGTTTTTCTTTGTATTTTATGCAGCTTTTATAATACAAAATAGCAAAAAATTTGGAGACAAAAATTGATCCATACATTTTTTGAGCTGTTTTTCAGCAAATGTATTTTTCATTTAATATAATGCTATTATTTTCAAACTTTTAGCTTACCATTTTTTTAATTTTTGGTTTAATCTTACGTAAATTTCGGTGATAAATTAAGTTTATCAAATAAAATTTGAACCATAACTTTAAATTTAAATTAAATGGGTCTAAAAACTAATAAATAAATTTTGTTTCACCGTGGTACTTGATTTGTTGTAGTAATGTTGTCCTTTTAGGATCTCAAATAACTGTCTGAGATTCAGAACTCCACCTTAAACTTAAATTTGGAGCCTAAAACCGTTTGTTTTGTGATAATTTCATGAATATTTAAAGAGTAATGCCACAGATTATTTTGCAATTTTTCTTAATCACAATAGTCAAAACCCTCTCATTTAAATGGAAATTGTTCAGTGTTAATATTCTTTACAGAGTTATAACATTATAGAATCACTTTTAGCCAATTAGTGGTTATGAAAAAAGAAAATCTTTCATTCATTGGAGATAAATTTTTCCCCAAGCATTACTTGGCTAAAAGTGATTCTAACAGCTCCTCCCACAACCATTCGCAAAAAGCAAAATATATATGACGTTATCACGAATACCATATGACATTTTGAGGGCCCTAAAATCCTGACGTGTGTAGCTCCAAAACCTAATATTGGAGAATAGAAAATCGCTAATACTTTGTTTTTAAAATTTCTGAAGTGCAAAACTACAGTAACCTTGCTAAACTAAATTCGGTAACTCTGAGATTTTTAGACTAAAAAGTGCGTTTGAAACATGGAAATACAAAAATTCAGTGTAACTTTATCGTCGTCATCATAACACAATAAATCAGAATCAACATAAAATACTCGTAACTGTGACTCTTTTTATCCTCCAACACCCAATTAATATAAACGTGATGAGTCAAAGTCACGTTGATTTTATAATGACTGCTACTTGTTGTGTCGTAGTAACGACCGTACATTTAATTTTGCGTTAAGTTTTTTGTCGGTGTCGCTCTTTTACATTGAGAACGCGTTAGAAATAATATTTAATTTTCTAGTTTTTTTTACGTTATTATATTTGATCAAATATACACTGTTCAAAATCTGTTTCGGTTTTTTTATTGGACTAATCGGAATTTATATAAGACAAAACGATCCCATTAAAATTGCCAGTAAGCAAAACAACAAAACGACATAGTTAAGTCCGATACAGAGCGAGTTCCATTCGTTTAATTTTCTAGTTTTTTTTTATTTTATTATATTTGATCAAGTATACACTGTTCAAAATCTATTTCAGTTTTTTTATTGGAGCAGTTGTAATTTATATAAGACAAAACGATCCCATTAAAATTGCCAGTAAGCAAAACAACAAAACGACATAGTTAAGTCCGATACAGAGCGAGTTCCATTCGTTTAATTTTCTAGTTTTTTTTTTATTTTATTATATTTGATCAAGTATACACTGTTCAAAATCTGTTTCAGTTTTTTTATTGGAGTAATCGGAATTTATATAAGACAAAACGATCCCATTAAAATTGCCAGTAAGCAAAACAACAAAACGACATAGTTAAGTCCGATACAGAGCGAGTTCCATTCGTTTTCGGACGGCGACGGAGTTTTGGGGGGTTTTCCACCGATCGGAAGTGTCAAATCGGAATAGCCGGGGTCCGAAGTCCGTCCGAAAATTACGTTAACTTTTCCGGTGACCAGTTTCAGGGCGGCCGGCGGATTGAAAATGAAGGGGAATTTGCTCAGCGTCCAGAGGGTGATGGTGCACCCTGAGCTAATGGAAGTTAGCCATATTAGCAGATTGAAAAACACCACTGAAATAAAAACGAAAGCTCTTTTGTTAAGGCGAAAACAAAACAGCTGATCTGAATTCCATTAGTCACCAGCGTTAAGGGCCAGTTTTTTTCTTACTATAGATGCTGGCGATATTGTGTATGTATGTTTCAAATCCTGTTGTGATGATGTTTCAAAAATATGAAGCCTTATAAATACGAGTTCTAAAGTAAAGCCGGCAGGTGATGGTGTAACACAGTGCTTCAGTTAATAGGGTACTAAAACTAGAGTTTACGGGTTTAAGTGCTGTATTTTTTTCAGCTATTTATTTAAACTGTTTTTCAGCCAAAAAACTAATAAACAGTGGATTCTTTTTTTTAATAAATAAATTTATTTGGCCTAATATTCTTGGACATCACGTAAGCGAAAAAAAACTTACTAGAAAAAGGCTTATGAAGAAGTTCAAGAATATGCATCTCAAACATTTTTAAAATTTTAGTACTACAGATAATATTTGTTTTAAAAAATCTAAAAAAAACGTGGTTCTGTTTAAAAAAAATTTTGAAATTTTAAAGAAGATATAACCCAACTTTTTTCCCACGAATTAACACGTGGAGTTTGCTAAACCCTGATATAAATATCGTTTAAATTGATTTTTCACTCACTCTAAAGAAACTTGCCCTCTAAAAAATTTTTTTGCTCTGTTCATAATTTTGTAAATATTTATAGAATTATAAAGTTTATGTTATGATTGTACTTGTATTAGGCCTAATTAATTTTTGCACATGTTTCAGGGTTAAAAGTATTCTTATTGGCTTCTTAATTTAAAATTTTGATCAGGCTGTCTTTTTTATGCGTTTAATTCTAAACAACGTTCAATTCCAATAGTTTATACGTTTAATTTAAATCAAAATTGCGAGATAAATATCTTGTACTATGACAAAAATATATCATTAATATACTCGAGTTATATAAGGCCTAATTTAAGTAAAGCTAAATAAAAAAGTATTAAAAATAATTTGGAGCAAAGGAAAAAACTTACTAAAATTTGGTATAGCATTCCCAGTTGAGCCTTGATAATGGTCTACTGAGTGCACGCTGATTAATTCAAGAACTTTGGAGAATGTATTGGTGAGAAATATATAGTTTTTAAATGCGGAAAAATTTGACAAAAAATTCCGGAAAAATTCTCGTCATATGACAAATATTCGAATGATAAAACTTTCACACGACTAAGACGTCTGTAAGCGACTATAAAGGCCGGTTCACACTGGAGTAGCAGTGGATAGTGGATGCGCGCCTTTATATTATTACACCGTCATTGTTGTTGCGGTATAAAGGGTGTGCGCTGTGCGTCACCTATCAGCTGCCACTCCGGTGTGAACCGGCCAATAGTTACACTTTAAATTTTTTTCAAATCAATCTTTCCGTTTAAAAAATTACAACTACCCGCATTTTTGTTAGTGCTCATAATATGATATATATTTCAAAAAACTTTTTTTTCACCAATACAAACGAGTTTTATAACAATTTGCAGTTGAAGAGAGCAAAAAAACGGCACTAGTATAGCCAGAAACCCTGTGACAATCAGAGGAAGAATAACGCGATACATAACCAATTTATTGCGTCTACTGATGGTCAAACAAATTCTCAACGTTTGTGGCGTGAAATAAGGTTTGTTGTCAGTGTTTTTTACCTAAAATAGCTTGGTTTTTGCAAAAGAAAAATTATATAACAAAAATAAATACTATTGAATATTGTAACAACTTATGTTGTAATAATGTTTAAAAAATTAATTTTCGTTTAATTTTCTCTTAATTGACGCCGAGAAACTACATTTTGAACCATTCCTTTAAAAGCTCCTTTTAATTGAAAATCCCAGAGGACACAGTAGCGCAGTGGTTAGTACGTCGCGCTCGGATCGTCGGATCCACGTGTTCGAGTAGTATTTTTTAACGCCGAAAAAAATTTTTTTATTATTTTTTAGCTTTTTAATTTAAAAAAATGTTTTATTATTTAAGATACGCTAAATAGATAATGGAAAAATAGAATATTTTTGGTAATAAACTTTATTAATGTTTTGTATTTTTGACATGTATTTTATTGATGTTATTTGATGATTGTGGACGATAACATTTTTTTACAGAAAAATGAATGTCAAAAATTGAATCAGCAGGTCAAACTACGTATAGTAAGATGTAATTTAAAAAGATCTGTCGTCAAAAAAAAACTGTGAAGTTCTACCTTAAAAACTTAATTTATTCGGCTCATTATTTCTGGACGTCACAGAATGTAAAACATTCTACTAAGAAATTTTTTCTTAACCGTTTTCTAACTATTAAACGTAAAAAACTAAGAAAAAACTTTTCTGCTCATCCCAATAATGTTATAAAACAATGAAACAGTGAGACAGTGTGAACAAATTTATACCAGCCAAAGTTTTAACTTATTTAGAACAAATAACTATTTGTTCTAAAGGTGTTTTTAGACAACAAAGATGGCCAGTAATTGACCAAAGTCACGCAAAAATATTGATTGTGTCAAAAGTGCGTTTGAAACTGTCGAGTCACCTTCATTTTTTGTTGCAAAACCGAGTAAAAATTACTAAACGTACTATTAAGGCTGGTTCATAATTATGAAAAAACGACAAAAGACAATTTTAGAAAAGCCAAACCGTTCTTTGAACTTTTTTCTTTGAACGAAGTATGAATGCTTTTTGAAATTTACCCTTTGGACAAAGTCCAAAATGAAAAGTCCAAAGGACAAAAAAGTACGAACACGCTGTCCTTTGGATTTGGTCCTTTATACAAAGTTCAAAGGACAAAGTTCAAAGGACATTTTGACGCTCTGTTTGTCCTTTGGGCTTTACCCAAAGAACGTTTGTTATAAGTATAAACTAGTGTTGTAAAAAGTTACTTTTACTTTTACTTAAACTAATAAAAATAACGGAGTTTCGATTACTTTTACTTTTACTCGAGTTTTAAATTTCACTTACTTTTACTTTTACTCAAATTTTAAAATTTTAATTACTTTTACTTTTACTCTTACTTGGATTTTTTTCTGCAAATACTTAATTTTATTTAAGTAAAATTTAAGTAATTTCAACGAGTAAAATCCTTATGCTTGTTGAAAATGATTGGCAGCAAAAATTTTGTCAAGATGCTAACACGCTAAAAACCCTTTAATTAGACCAAAAACTTATTAAAATAAAAATTTATGCACAAATTAGCAAAAAAAAATTGAAACCGAGTTCTGGGTCTCTAAAAACCGGTATTTTGCTTCGTTTCAAAATACTTTTATTATACTTTTACTTTTACTTAAAAGAATAGGTCTTACTTTTACTTTTACTTTACTTAAACCCTTACTTTTACTTTTACTTTACTTAAATTAAAAAATCACAAATTACTTTTACTTTTACTTTACTTAAATTAAAATTTTTCGAATTGCTTTTACTTTTACTTAAAATAATCGAAAATCAATACTTTTTACAAAACTAGTATAAACCAGCCCTTATTGAACTGAAAATCATACGGAACAACCAATCAGCTGAGCGCCAACTATATTGTCAATTAAATTAAACCACATCATTTGCAAATTATTCCTTACTGCATTAAGAAAAATAATAAACCTCATCAAAACTAATGCATTTTAAAATGTATAGTATTAATATTCAAGATAATTGCTTTTACCACTTTAACTTCATAGTCGCCAATTGTCCAGTATGAGTCTATTGTGAACTTTTCGTGAAGTTTTATTTTCAAAAAATGCTTGTCCAGCTAAAAATGCATTAAACTATTTAATATTGTAATATGGTTTAAAATACTGTAATGTGGTTTAAAATATAACTGGCTGTAAAAATACAACAGAAGACATGAGAAAATCAATTATAACTGTGCATTTATGACGTTTAAAATACAAATTGAAAAGCGGAATGATATAAAACTCTTATCTTAACGATTGTTTATCAAATTTGGAACTCAAATTTTGCATTTTTGCATTTTACATTTTACAAAATGGCTAAAGTTCATTAATTTTTGCATATTTTGGGAAAAGGACAAATGTTAAAAAAAATCTGCGTTTTTTGAGTTAAAAAAGCTTTATAACCGTGCAACTTTAATTTTGTCCCTTTCACGTCCCCACCCACACTAATTTAGGAGGTCAGCCAACCGCAGCACAGTTTTTACCTCGTCCTTACTATGACGCAAAAAGTCACGATTACTCTAACATCATGTAGGGTAGTGCATTTAATTTCGGCACTTTTTCGTTTTTCCAATGTAACTTTTCACTGTATGGCCTGATTTTCATGTTTGATAGCTCATTTTAAAGCTTTTACGATACTGCGTTGCGTCATAAAAAATTCACTGTACGAAAGTTGTTTTTTTACTTAATTAAATCAGTTTTTAAAAAAATGGAAAATTGCCGAAATTAAATGTATGCATTTAATTTCGGCACTTTACAAACAATCGATTGTTTCTCAGTCAAAAAATCATCATTTTCAAAAATTTAAAAGCCTATCATTATCTCCAGACAGTTTTCTTTAATTTAAGCTTTTACTTGTTGTTCAACGTGTAACTGGCAAAAAGTTACAGCTAAAATGCTAAATGGTATCAAAATGAGAAAAATTTGGGAAAAAAGTGCATTTAATTTCGGCACTTTTTAAAAAGACCTCTTAATCGAGTTTAAGTGCAGTGCTATGACTCCTACACATTTCAACGTAGTCTTTTAACTATTTACAACTGCAATTTAAGACCCGACCACTAAATTCAACCCGTTTTTACCTACAGCAATAGTGTGCCGAAATTACACTATTTTATTTTATAACGATTGCTCACCACAGACGCAATGTAGAACCACGGAGACTAAAAATTTGGAAAATAGACTAAATTTTACCAGGACAGTTTAATTTTTAAACCAATTTATTGCGTAATCATGAAATGCCCATGTTCTAAAAACGAGTAAAAGTTTTTTTTTATTATAAATCACACAATTTCACATAAAAATATCATAACATAACAAATAAAAAGCTCACGACAGTCATCTACATATAATTAGCTCTCATTTGAGCTATCAAACGTCGTATTCCGTCCAGGATTACCAAAGATATAGTCCAAAATCAAAAATGTCCAATTGGGAAAAGTGCCGAAATTAAATGCACTACCCTATATCCGACTCATACATAATGTTTAAATTATTTATGTATTAAAAGATAAAAAGAGTCACAGTTATGTGTATTTCAAAACGATTTTGACTCTTTGTGTCAGGGTAACGACGATATGTGAGACAAACATACCACCATTACTATTGGACGAAAGTTTCGCTGGTATTCTGGGACAATGAAGCGACAGAAACGGGTTGGCGTAATTGACTTAAATTCGGCCAGGCTTAAATTTCGGCCACTGGATGTTATTTTTTTCCATGTAGAAATTATGTATTAAACTAAGTATGGTTAGATAGATCGTTATTGGTTATTTACCGATCCGTGTAAAGTTTATTCACATAACTTTTGCATTCGGAAAGCACAATAGCCTGTGGAATTAAAGCTAGCCAAATTTAAGTCAGTTATTTTAAATAATGCTTAACCACGCCAACTAACAGTGACAGAAGACTTGTTAAAACTCTGTTTCGTGCCACGGTTTATCATAAATAATTTTGTCTGCCCTAAGCTTAAAAAAATTATTTATTTCGCATAAAGCAGGATACACTAGGCCGATGTTATTCAGCAGTAACTGCGCAACCAAATACTACATAATATACAATATTAACAAAAATTGATACCAAAAATATATAATATACCGAAAAATGTGCAACTCCTATATAAAAAAGTACAGAAAAGGTGGCCTTTATAATGAGCCTCTCCATTTAAATGACACTCTCCCCTATAATGGCATAGTAGCCGTTTTAATTCGGCGAGTTAAAATGGAGAGGAAGCTATTATAATAGCCATTTATTGACTTAATTTCACTTCATATATACTCACAAGTCTAATACTGTCCGGGCCGCACGAGTTTCCCCGTGTTGGTTTAATACTGTCCAACACGCAGAAACTCGTGCGGCCCGGACAGTGTTAGACTTGTGAGTATATATGAAGTGAAATTAAGTCAATAAATGGCTATTATAATAGCTTCCTCTCCATTTTAACTCGCCGAATTAAAATGGCTACTATGCCATTATAGTGGAGAGTGTCATTTAAATGGAGAGGCTCATTATAAAGGCCACCTTTTCTGTACTTTTTTTATATAGGAGTTGCACATTTTTCGGTATATTATATATTTTTGTTGATACTATCACAATCTCAGTTGGGACTCAATCGAGAGACTTTCAGTATACAATCAGTAGCCTGCGTTCTGCCAGTACGCCATCATTTCGTTAATTATGGGCAAAAATAGAACTATTTATATGTAATGTACAACTGACGATGACCGACGATATAAGGTCGAAAGCTCTTGTATAATTTATGTGGACAATAAACGTTTTAACCTTTGTTTGCATTGCTTTATCATGATTTTTATTTCTCCCAGGAAAATCTAAAACTAAAATAGAATCCTTGTGGAAATTTTGTTTAGCCAGCTGTGGGGTGATTATACTTGAGTCATTTTTGTAAAACTTTGTGCTGCGGTGACAAGAAGTAATTAGCTTATACATAATTGAAAGAGGCAGCAAAGATATAATAAAAGGGTAGTTTCAATAGGGTTCTTCATAATTTTTTTCCTGTGGTAATCTTAGACTAAATATAAACAAAATAGATAATTAAAGTAAAAAATGCGCATTATTGATAAAATGTGCATGTTTTTCAAAAAAAAAGTGTTATTCATAAAATGTTTCTCAGTTAAAACCTTCGAGCGACAAAAAAATAAAAAGTTAAATTAATTTTTTTGAAGCGTAGTTTGTTTATGATATTTTTTTGGCTGACTTCGTCAAACTGTAAGGGAAATAATAGGACCATTTGCGTTCATGATATTTAAAAAAATAAATTGGAATGCAATTTTTTTTTTTTTAATTCAACTTTTTTCCAAAATACACAAAAATTAGTTAACTTTAGCCATTAAACAATCTACACTTTAGTTTCAAATTGAGTTTTCGTTCAGTAATTATTGTTAAAGTAATACATATAACTTTTAATATTAAACATTTTTTGTTAAAAATTTAAAACTTTTTGTGTTTTTTACGCTGTAATTCATTGAGTTCAGCTAGGTTTAATTTGCCTATAGGTATCGAAATATTGAGTATTTTTCACAGTCTATATTTTTTTCAGATATTTTAATTTTTTCGCCAAATTTTCATAGTTGTTGTGCTTTTTTGTAGTGATTACTTTGCAATAATAAGAATTTTATTCACTTTAATCTTTTCTGCATCTTTACTGGATCGAAGTTCCAAGCAGCATTTGTGCGAATCGTATGGAAAATTCTTAAAATTCATCGGGCACTTCTGTCTTTCTTTAAAGAGCAAAGTAAGATTAACAGTTCCTAAAAAAAATTTAACTCTAAGAATTACAAAAAAAAATTTAATTGTTACCGTTTGTTTAAATGACTTCCCCTGAACAGGATATAATTATAAATTACCAAGTTTATTTATTGCATATTATAATGTTCCTATTTTATTCAAAAACGGTGCTTTCTCTTTTCGGTCACCCATTGTTATGTTCCGTTGCTCAAAAACCAACTACGGGTGTGCATTGCCGGGAAATTTTATTTTAGCCGCGCCTTAGCTTTAGTACTAAAGGTTCAAAAATTGTTTAGCCTTAGCTTTAGTACTAAGCCCAAAAAAAGGCTTAGTACTAAAGCACTTTAGCCTTAGCTTTTGCCAAACTGACAAATATGGAAATATTCCTAAATTTTAAAAATTATCCCTTTTTAAGGTAATTCTTAGCATTGCATTGTTAAGTTTACAGTAAAAACGCAACACTAAAAACGTTTTTAACGTTTATTGCATCAGGTTTTAGTTTTATTTTTTAAAAGTATTATTTTTAGGGTCAATTTTACAGGTTTAAAATTGCTCTTGTAATTGTATTCCAGTTTTAAATTTAAATGTTTATATCAAAAATGGTTAACTATCAAGAATAGTTTTTCTGAAATGAATATCTAAAGCAACAAAACACTCACTTAATTAACATTTTTTATTTAAAAAAAACGCTTACTGCACAATTAACTTTACAAAATTCCCATATGAAAAAGTAAAAATAAGATTATTTTAATATTAAGCACTTAGAAACTAAAAAAAATACTTCAAAAAAGCAAAAAAATTAGTATTTTCCAATGCTTAAACAAAAATAAGAAACACAAAAAATAAAACCCTATATTCATAGCACCTTGAAACCAAAATTCGTTTTAATCGCTTTTATCATTATTGTTCAAAATACTCACTTATGTTTCTTTTAAAGTAAAAATATAATATATTTAACTTCAGATAAGCATAGTTTTTTGGCAGCTAAGAGTAAGGGAATGGTTTGAGGTGGTTGGTTACCCGGGGTAAATTGCATCTTGAATTTTGGGAAGGATGTATGGAAAATTTCGAAATCTAAATGTGTCTTGTGGGTTTTTCAAAACAAAATACTTTAGAGATGTCAGATTTAATATTCTGGAGGAGAACCAGGTTAAAAAAATTGAAAATTTTCTGAGGAGAACACGATGTTTTTCAGGAGAGGGGTCCAAAATTTTGATGTTAAAGGACCCCACCATACCTCTCCATTTTATGGATAGAAATCTTATTAAATAATCATGTTTTTGACTGGTGAACACTTTTTTATTGGTTTTTTGTTCATTTTTTGGTCAATTATTTTTTGAGTGATTTTTCATTTTCCTGGCAAAAGCTACCGTTTTGCCGGGCCTATACCTTTTGCCGAGCTTTTGCCAGCTAATTTCAGTTTAGCCGCGCCTTAGCTTTAGTACTAAGCCCAAAAAACCCTTTAGTACTAAAGCACTTTAGCTTTAGCTTTAGTACTAATGACACCCGTAAAACCAACTCAGTATTCGGTGTCTATTCTTACGCTTTCACTAGTGAATAAAAACGACGATTCTTTGTTATTCCACAAGAATGCTATGGGTATTGGCACGGCCAGCCTTGCAACGTTGACTTGTACTCAAAACACAATGAAACAAAGTTTGCTAAAAGGCTTGGCTCATTTTTTGTAGCGCACATTAGTTTAACTAATATTACGAGGTTTTTTTTAGCTCTTTATTAGTTTGATAAGTTTAATTTGATTTCAATCTGGTTATTTTTATATAAAACAAAACCAAATTGTCACAAATCAAATTCTTATATACTTTTGTATCGACCGAACTGAACTGCTTTTTCAATACTAACCCTACCTAAATTCAAATTTGGTATTTAAAGTGTTTCACTGAAAGGCCACAAAGTTTTTAAATTTTAGCTCGATCAGTTCAGTATTAAAGGAGTAATGTGTTTCGAGCTATATAGGAATTTGATATATGACAGTGCTCCTTTAACTATTAATGAACGCACTTCAATAGTAAAATACGTTCATAATATTTTTTTATAATTATGTGGCAAATATAACCCACTGAGCATCAAATTGTTTACGTCTAAAACTCGATTAAATTTTAAAATTGTAGAAAAAAACTTTAAATTAATTTATAATTTTGGGAGAGTAATTGAGTTTGGTTGTACTGATGACAACAGTAAAATAGTAGAATAGAACATGTAAGCTGTGTTATGTGCGAAACCTACTAATATACTGCGATACCTGTTAATATTGTTTATTCGTAGGATGTGAAACATTTTTTTAAATTTTTTTACTTGAATTAAAATGTAAAATTAAAATTAAAACAATAAAATTAAGTCAATACCTGTACTATCGACGGTTGCTTTGCGATTAAAATTTTCCGAAATTGAACTGGTTGAATACCTTAACATTAAAAATTTGAGACAAATTGAAATTTACACAATTATTTCTTAAATTAAAAAGGATTAAACGAGCATATCAAAACTTTTTGTTCGTCAAAAACCTCGATTTTTACATTGGAAGTCGAATGAAATATATATAAATATATGGTAAATTTTTAATTATGCGGTAGAAATTCAACGTTATTAAACCAATATATCGGTAAAATATATGTGTAAAATAGTGTTGTAAAAAGTTACTTATACTTCTACTTAAAGTAATAAAAGTAACTAGTAAAAGTAAAAGTAATAAAAGTAAATAAGTAAAAGTAAAAGTAATAAAAGTAAATAAAAGTAAAGGATTTTGGATTACTTTTACTTTTACTCGACATTTGAAATTTCAATTACTTTTACTTTTACCCGGATTTTGAAATTTCAAATACTTTTACTTTTACTCTTACTCGGATTTTCCACTGCAAATACTTAAATTAATTTAAGTAAAATTTAAGTAATTTTAATGGGTAGATTCCCTATAGGCTTGTTGCAAAGTTAATAGCAGAAGATAATTTTTTAAGCCGCTAACACGCTAAAACCACTTATTTTGACTAAAAAAAGTTATTAAAATGAAAATTTATACATAAAATAAGCAAACAAACTTTAGAACGGAGCCATGGAGCTCCAAAAACGGGTGTTTTGCTCCGTTTCAAAATTACTTTTACTCTTACTTTTACTTAAAAAAAATTGGTCTTACTTTTACTTTTACTTTACTTAAATAAAATTTTGACTATTACTTTTACTTTTATTTTACTTAAATTAAAAAAACACAAATTACTTTTACTCTTATTTTACTTAAATTAAAATTTTTCAAATTACTTTTACTTTTACTTAAAATAATCCAAAATCAATACTTTTTACAACACTAGAGTAAAATAATAATTTACAACGTTAAAAAATTTTGATTCCTTGTAAAAACACTTTACGAAAATCATTCAGGTAAGCACATAGAATATTTTTTGATTATATGTATAAAGTTATTAATTGAATTTAATTAAACTCAACTAACCTTTCGCTAAAATCTGGCAACCAGATAAAATTCGGATTGACGCGTATGTATTTTAAACGGTCCAATTTGTATTTGCATTTGTAGTCCCCGGAAAAATCATGAATATCTTACAATAATAAATATTTAAGTTATAATTAATAAAAAAGTTTAATTAATAAAGTATAACAATTGGAAAAACGCCAGGTCAGAAGGCAAATTTAGTTGTCATTTTATCAGCAGTACCAAACCAAAAAATTAATTTTTAAAAATTTAAACTTAGTTCTTAATTGTGTTTAATTACAAAAGTATCAAAAATAAAAATTTATGCAAGAACAAATGAAATAAGTATAAAAATAAAATACAAAACAATATTTAAATTTTATTATTATTATTATTCGATTACCGAAAGGGCAAGATTTTTCAAAAGCCATTGTCTCTTCTAACGATGAGTACTTAAGACGTTTGTCGAACCAGCTCTAAACGAATAAGGGTAATGCAAGCAACAAGTTGTTTTAATCGAAAATTACACAAAAGTTGATCGGAGTTTTTAAAAAACACAACTAAATTAAATTGATATTTTCTTATCATGGTTAAACTTACACGCATAAAGTCAATAAAATAAAGATTTTAATAAAACCCATGCACAATTGTAATCATGGCTTTTAAAACATAGTTTTCTAAAGAATATTCTTGAAATCAAGCTAAGCTTTATCATCATAATTTTTTTATTTTAATTTAATGTGTGTTCCAAAAAAAAACGCCGCTTGATTAACCAAACCTAGTAGTGCAGTCTGGGCAAATATAAACTGACTGATCATCCGTTTGCATACAAATCAAATTGCCCAAAAACAAACTAATAAATAACGCAGAACCCAATTCTAGTCTGCGTGATGTAATTTTATTGGTTATTTTTTTCTGTTCATTTTTGTACAAATGACCAAATTCTACACACCATTATTAGAATTTTTTGAAAATTATAAGCCAAAAAATGTGACAAATTAAACTACACCATAATAACTTTGATAGATAAAATAACAGTCGCATAATCAAAGTGGAGTGTGTAATAAACAAACATTTTTTCGGACCTACAATGTACCTTTAAAATTATAACTTGCAAAATTTTATAAAAAAATTTTAAAAAAATATTGGCATAAAATTAAAATAATTACCGCGGTTAGCATTCCAACAATCGTGGATTCTTCTGTCCATTCATTCTTAAAAAACAAATAATCAAACAATTTTTGGGTACATTCTCATTTTAATGTTATAATTCAAAATACTCTATTGTGTGGAAATTTTTATAAAGGTTTTTAATTCAATCAACCAAACTCACGTTAGAAATACTTCGCATTTGGTTTGGATGAAAAGTACGTTCGCAACTGTCAAAGCACCTTATTATTTTTTTTTTGAAAAACTACGCAATAACTGCAGAATGAACTACATATTAGTGAAAAAACATCATACTAACGAAAACTCACGTTAGAAATACTTCGCATTTGGTTTGGATGAAAAGTACGTTCGCAACTGTCAAAGCACCTTATTATTTTTTTTTTTTGAAAAACTACGCAAAAACTGCAGAACGAACTACATATTAGTGAAAAAACATCATACTAACGACCAATCAGCTGCTTGCTTTGCAACCTTGCTTATGCAAAATTATTTCTTACGTGACTTTGGTCGATTAACCAAATCAGGATTTTAAAGTCCATCAAATGTCATATACTATTCGTGATCACGTCATATGTTTAGCTCTCTGGGAATGATTGATGGAGGAGGAGCGGCAAATATGATGCGAAATTCTCTAAACACTGTGAAATTTTCATGATATGAAATTCTCTAAACACTGTGAAATAACAGCAAAAAAAGCAATGAGAGTGACATCATTAATTTTTAAAACATTCAATTTAAACTCTAGAAATAATCTTCTCAGACCGTATAAGTCCTATGTTAGACCAATTCTGGAGTACGCTAGTGCAGTTTGGAACCCTTATTTTTTAAAAAGATATAAACATTTTGGAAAAAGTACAATAAAATTTAACTAGGAGGTTGTTTTATAAATGCAAGTTGTTACCTGTTTTTTATGAACAAAGACTGGATTACCTAGGTTTAGAAAGATTAAAGGACCAAAGAGACAAAACTGATTGATATGAGTGCTTTAAAATTATGCACAGCTTAAACAAATTGAAAGCCAATGATTTTTTTAAGTTTAACCTGTACCCTGGCCTTTAAAAGTTCTAAAATGTCATATGGTATTTGTTACACGTGATTACGTTTTGCTCCATGAGATAGGTTGTTGGAGCTAAATCAGGAGCTGTAGCAGCTAAATATTTCCGCCGTTTAGACGTCCTGCCCTAACAAACTCATGGAACACATATTTTTCATGATCGTCTATTCTTTGCGCTGATTGGCTGCACTCGTCGTTGTTCCGGGAAAGTGACGTGAGCAATCGTCAGTTCCGCGCTCTCCCTTTGGGTTCCGCGCTCTTCGCCAGTCAATATGAAATGAATGAATCAAAACAAACAGTAATAATTTAAGAACAAACTTAAACGATTAGATAAATCATTATTTAAGTCAGAAAATAGAAGAAAGGGAGAGCGCGGAATTGACGATTGCTCACATCACTTTCATGGAACAACGACAAGCGCAGCCAATAAGCGCAAAAATTGGGCGATCATGAAAAAGATCCCCTTGGCTTTTAGGACAGGCTCTGTGCGTTCATTGGTTGTCAAAAATTTTAATTCTGGATCCTTATTGGCTGACTGTTTGAGACCTTCTAACACTAAAAAATTTCCGATTAAAAAGCGGTTTTAGACTAGAGTGTGCAGCGCACCCGTGGTCATCCCTTTAAATTGGCTGTAGAAGAAAGTAGAATTAATGCAAGAAAATTTTCTTTTGCAAATAGGGTGGTAACACCTTGGAACAATCTAATCCCGTCTCAAGTAACTGTCAATTCTGTGGAAGCATTCAAGAAAAATTTTAAAACTGACTTAAATGCGCTCTTTTAGAGCCTTTAAAGTCATTTCAGATAGCTATGTTGATATTTTATTAGAATTATAGATTATGTGGGTGGCAATTAAGTCGCAAATTTAATGTTTTTGATAAAAAAAGAAAAGAAAAAAGAAAAAAAGAAAAGAAAAAGAAAATGATGATACAATAGAATTAAACTATGCATAGACTATGCATAGTAAAATATTAGTTCTGTTATCTGATCATTAAGAAAAAACAGGGCTTTAAAATGCAGGTACAAATATGGCTAAAAGAATGCCGCGTGGCGGGTTATTAGAAAGTTTCCAGCACGTTATTAAGACAAATGCAGGAGTTCCTTTTTGCGCGCGGCATCACTTTATGCACGCGGGATTATATCCGTTTATAACAATGGATTTTGACCAGCGTGAACTGTGACGTAATTTTTCCCAGGTTACCACAGTAAAACGTTCGTCCTACCACAATGAAATCTTCGTTCACAATGATGATATCTTCGTCCCACAGTGGTATGATATCTTCTTCTGACCATTGTGGTGTTTAAAGGTCACCGTGATTCGCTCTACGTATCACCTAGATCATACCTAGGTGGTACATAAACATAACACTGTATATGTTGTCTAAATTTTAAATAATGGCTACCGTTGCAGCTTTTAAATTGTCCCCTTATTAAGCAGAAAAATTAACAGTAAAATTTAATATTTGAACGTTGTTTTAAGTGTAAGGTGATCAATCGCAAACGAAAAAAATGAGAATTTATAAATCGTAAAACATTATGTGACTTGTAGACACTTTTCTCTCCAATTACACTTTCATGTTTAGTCAAAAATTTTTATTCCGCGCATACAACCAGATTCTTTCCCTCTATTAAAGAAGAATAACTTATTTTTTAGCAATAGTAACGTATAAAAAAAATTACTAGTGTCAAAAATGGTTATCACAAATACAACTTTAGAAATTAAAAAACAAAACAAAAATACGAATTTAAAAAAACTACAGAAACAAAACTCCGATGTAAAGAAAGAATCTGTTAAAATGCTAGTTCAAAAAAAGGTTTCAAAAAATAACAAATAATGTTCTTGTATGTATGCGATCCAAATGCACCACAATAAAAACTCGAAACTATTATTTTACTAAAAAAACGGCTGAAGAAGGGAGAATATGCCTCTAAATAAGCATCTGCACTAAAGTTCTAGCATAACAAAAAACGTCTATTCGTTAAAAATTTGGACGATTGTGCCCTGTATAATTGCGGTTAGACATTGTGCCAGAATAAAATAAATGACTTGTTTGTACACAAGAACTCCAGCTTGTATCCCAAACATATACAATAGTGAAAAAGCTCAAATTTGAACAACCGTTTTGCACTGTTAAAATTCGTCTATGTCTATGATAGTTAAAAACAAAAAAAAATTAAAGAAAAACTCATTTATTTTGATATAGATTTGACGGGGCTTAGATTTTTCAAAAGAATGGATTTTTAAAATTAAATGGATTTAACCTATGTACAACATATAAAAACTTATTCCGTTCATAAAAAGTCGTTTACCTGATCGAAGGATAGCAGTTCCAAATCGGTAAATGTGACTGTGAGAATTGGGTCGGCCCACGGTTCGTTTTTCAAGCTATCCGCTGCAATATCGAAATGATAATATTGTTGGTCCGCATAATTTTTACTTTCAAACTTTCTATAAACAGCTAAAACAAATTTTAATTTTACCATTTTTTTACTTTTTACAAATTTTTAAAATTTTAACTTAAGTTATAATATTGTTGGTCCGCATAATTTTTACTTTCAAACTTTCTATAAACAGCTAAAACAAATTTTAATTTTACCATTTTTTTACTTTTTAGAAATTTTTAAAATTTAAACAATAAAGTGCCCGAGAATTTTTACGAAAAAAATTAAAAAAAAATTTTACCGTTTTGTTACTTTTACAAATTTTTAAAATTTTAGTTAAGTCATAATAGTGTTGTCCGCATAATCTTTACTTGAAATTTTCTATAAACAGCAAAACGAATGTTAATTTTACCATTTTTCTACTTTTTACAAACTTTTAAAATTTTAACTTAAGTTAGTTTATATAAGCTGCTGCTGTTTTAATTATATATGCCACTGTTTTCGCGTTGCAATTAGTTTTGTACAAAAAAATGAAACCAAATCGGTGCATGTGCT
The DNA here is from genome assembly GCA_030248175.1 of Microlaimidae sp. YZB2_3. NCBI lineage: Eukaryota > Metazoa > Nematoda > Chromadorea > Desmodorida > Microlaimidae > Microlaimidae sp. YZB2_3. The sequence goes on from JASAMX010026496.1 coordinate 30,747, forward strand.
TTTTTATAGCAAAATTTTCTACAGAAATTTGATCTTCATTCGTACATTTTCTTATAATCTATCTTTATACAATTATTTAATTATATTGTGCGTAATTAAAAAAAAATTTCTAGTTAAACCAATGAATAATAAAACTTTAAAATCAAAAACAAATTGGGTATTGGGCTATTTCCTTTAGTTTTGTTAAGTATTTATAACAAGTCACTGAGGTGACAACCACTTTGTATTTAGTAGTGTTTGTATAAATATATATATCTAAAAAAAGTGTTAACATTAGTATTGTTTTGCTACCATGTATGCATTATTTGTGCTTGCCACCTCTTCTATGCTGATACACAGAGAGGGAGGACAGATCACAGTAAACTGTGTCATGTAATGGAGCGTTGTGGAGCGTTTTGCCGCTAACATTGTTTCCGTCCGAGTGTTTAATAGAGCAAAATGTGTTACCACTTTATTCTACAGATCAAAAGACAAAAGCTAGTAACGTTGCCCGCCAGGCACCACGCGGAAAAACTCCACACCATAAAAGAAAATTTTTTTTTAAATCTCGCGTTATTAATTACAATTATAATAAAGTCTCATTTTCCGTTAGATATTTTTATTTGACTAAATAAAATTGTAACGCTTACGCCTCGCCCTGGTATCATAAAACCAAGCTAAGTAGTTGTGAAGCACCATCATAAAGTTGCAAGAAGCGGTTGGAAACCTTTGCTGCAAGGATTTGTCTAAAACAAAAAAATAGGCTGCTAGAAGGTCACCTTTAAATTTAAAGAGTTATTTTACACCAGATTGATAAGTGAGCACAGACCTACATACATAATTCCCACTGGAGTGACAAGTGACAACGTGTTTTGATGCATACAACTGACGATGTAATGGTATAAGTAGGGATCGACCGGGGCCCCGGCCCCGGCTTGCCCCGGCACTTTTTTTCCACCCCGGCCCCAGCCCCGGCTCCGGCAAACGCAATTCTTTCTACCCCGGCCCCGGCCCCGGCAATTTAGCTGTCAAATGAGCCGGGGCAAACCGGGGTAAAGACCCCTAAGAATGCAAATTTTAAAGCGCTTCTAAACATTTTTGACAGTGAAATATTATACAAGATTTTATCTACAAAGCTAATTTAATTTTTTTATATTAGAATATTTAATGTTTATTATGGTATATTAAGATTTTCTAAAGCCTCTTTATTTTATTAAGATTCCTTATTTTAATCACGAATCTTTATTTTTAAAATTTAAAGATTTCTTGAGTATTAAAAGCCGTTTGTAGATTTTATTTACAAGATGAGAGTTTGACAGTAGATATCTATGATTGAAATATATCTTGCTGACCTCTAGTAAGTTTGTATAGGAGACGTAAACGGACCATAAATTCTGCGGTTATAAAATTTTTTTAAATAAACGAATTGGAACGCATGTTTTTTTAATTCCTGTTTTTCAAAAAATATACATAAATTAGTTAAATTTCACGCTTTAAAAATTTGTATTTTTGTTCCAAATTGTGTAATTTGTTAAATAATTGTTAAAATATGGTATTTAATATTAAATATAAAACCGTTTTTACTGAAAGTTTTAATTGATTTTAATGTTAAATATAGTCGATTCAATACTGCAAATCATCGAGGTCAGCTAGGTTTTATTTGCTCCAATAATCACAAATTTTACATATATTGGAGTTATTTTAATATCATTGCTTATATCAAAAATATATAAAACAAGAGGATTTCCGGCTAGACAGGGAATTTTTTACCTAAATTTTACAAGAAATGTTGCACTTGTGATTTTTCACGCGCAAGTTATTTTCTGTGCACTCAATAAAACTTTTCTCGCACAGCGATATTTCGTACACCGAAAAACTCGTTTTTACTAAGACTATTTTACTAAATCGCTTTGTGCAAAAAATTAGCAGAAAATGATGATTAAATTCGATTGTTTAAATTTGATCATGTGTGAGTTGATTAGAACGGTTTATTGTACAACTGGACATATTTACTTGAATTATATATTCTTGCGTTTATTTTTAGGTGCATATTTGAAATTGTTTTTAAATTTTGTTACCTTAAAAAAATTCAAGCTGATGTCTAAAGATAAATTCTATCAGGGTGAAAATAGATGAGTGGTAAAGTAACCACTCGTTTTTCGAGAAAATATCACGTGCAGAGAAACACATGACGCAACAAATAATAATTGGTTACATAACTGCTGAAAGCTTTTTTTTAAATTTTCTCGCTCGCGAGTTTATTGTTTATTTCTTCCTGGCGGAGAGCGGTTACGCCTTTAATTTCAGCCTGGAAGTCTTTGGCTTTAGTCTTTATTTTAGAATTTTTAAGTTTATTGTAAATCTACACTATAGTATTCATAAAATTTAAAAAAAATTTAAATTGTTAATATCTTAACAATTCCTGATGAACCTGCACCCGCTGATTATTTATGTTGTGAAGAATTTGTTTATTTGGAATTGTTAAAATTGCGGATTAATTCATCTCCTGGTCCAGATATGCTACATCCTAAAGTTTTAAAAATATGTGCTCCTTACTTAGCTGGCTCTTTGTCTAAACTAATAAACCGCTCAATCGTGGAATGTAAATTTCCAGAATCTTGGAAGGAGACTGTAATTACACCAGTACCTAAAAAACTGCAGGAAGTAACTGCAGTTGATTTCAGACCTATATCCATAACCAGTGTTGTATCTAAAGTGTGTGAAGCACATATTATTGAAAACCTTAAAACATTTTTAGATCCACTGCTTTCAATAATACAGTTTGGTTTTAGAAAATGTCGAAATACCGTTGATGCCTTGATTATATTTGAACAGTACATTTGCAACGGTTTTGAATTTTGTCGTGCCAAAAGTTCACCAACAAAAGTTGTAGCCGTATTTTTCGATATAAGCAAGGCATTTGACTCTGTTCCTCATCAAAATCTACTAAAATGCTTAAAAGATGAGTTTGGAGTCTGCAACAGTCTTTTAAAATACATAAATTCATATCTTCATGGGCGTACCTTTAAGGTTAAAGTTGAAGCTGCATTATCTCAAAGCAGGCAAGTTAAAAGCGGAGTGCCGCAAGGCTCAAAACTGGGGCCGCTATTGTATATTGCATACTGTAATAGCCTAGATTCAGTCGTGCTATCTCCTCAATCTAATATTATATTGTATGCAGATGATCTATGTTTAATTAAACCAATAATTACTAATGATGACGAAATTGCTTTAAATAACGATATAAGACTTATTAATGAATACTTCTTAAATCGTTATCTCACTGTTAGCATTAGTAAAACAAAATATCTGGTTTTATCGCTGGCAAATCAGGAAATAAACCTAAACAACAATCTTCAGCTGGGCAATCAAATCATTCAAAGAGTTAAAAATTATAAATATTTGGGTTTATTTGTTGACGAGCGCTTATCTTGGAGCAGACATGTTGAAGTAAAAAGCGCAAATTTGCGTAAATCTACTGGTGTGTTGGTCAAAACTCTGGGCAAAAATATTAATTCCCACATTTTAAACAAAATATTTTTTAGTAATATACTTCCATCAATGTCTTATGGTTTGGCTGTCTACTACCCAATTTTTTTAAAAGATCGCATCAAACTTGAAAAATCCCTTTTTTTCTGCTCTGAGAATGATTCACAATGACTATCAATCTCCTTTCCTGGCTTTGCAAAGAAAAAGTGGGTGTACATCAGTTGGTTTACTTGCTGCTAGCTTCCGTTCAAGATTAATTTACTGCTACCACCATGGACTTAGAAGCTCACCTGAATTAGATTTTTTTCTTGTTAATGAACAAAATCTCAGAAGATCTGATCGGTTGCGTAATAATAATTTTGAATATTTGCTGTCCCAAAAACATTTTATGAGAACTAATTTTTCTGCACTTCGACAATCAATTCGGCTTTGGAATGATTTAAGCACCAATTTTTGTGAGCAAACCAGACAAAAATTTTATAGTAACTTACGTGGTTTTTGTAATTTACATGAATTATTTCATGAGAATGTATTTTATAATGTGTACTAGATCTTTATATTCAACAATTTTATTTTTTCTGCAGTAACCAATAATTATGATTAGGGCTGGTTGTGTGGGCTGTTTTGTCAGTGGAGTCCGGAATCCTACTGACAATATAGTTTTGCAGTTGGTCTTGATTATTCTTGGTGGATTATTGCTGTGGTTTCTGTTTTTTTTGTTTTTTTAGTAGTTTTCTTTTATTTCATTGTTTATATAGGTAGATGCAAATTTCAGTGCTGTAACGTTTACAAGCTTTTGTGTCTTTCCTGTCTATGTATTTACATGACAAAATAAATTTATTTATTTATTATTTATTTATTAAAAAAACCTTCGGAGTCAGTCCAGTTTTTTTAAATCCAATATTTTGTATGCACCCAAAAGACACCAAACGTAAATTTTTAAAACAAAAAGTTAATAATGAACTGTTTATATTTAATTTGAAAAAAAGTTTTCGCATAATGCTGAATAAAAATAATACTAATTTTTAAATAAAATATTTTGCTTGAAACTAGCACTCTTGTGCGAGTTTAATACTAAAAACCCGCCATTCTCTGCTATTTTTGGGTGCACCAATTTTTAACAGTGTTAGCGTTTTGCAGTGCATATTGCAAATTTTCTTCCACTTTTGCAAGTAAATGCGCTGCACGAAAAAACAGATATTGACTGCAAAAAATCTCTTCGCAAGAAATCATTGGTATATGCACAGAAAGTCGCGTACATTTGAAATGTTGCATTTTTTTTCTTGCATAACTTTATTCAAAAACCTAGTGTATAATCAAAAATTTTCTTGGGTTATATTATGTTTTTGATAAATCTTGAAAAATTATAAAAAGTAGTGCAAAATCACGAAAATAATTACATTAAAAAAGTTTACTGACGTTATAATTTTTGGCTGAAATTAAATAATATGATTAAAATCATTAAAACAATCAACTTGAAACAGCTAGAAAGTAGGTAGTCTCATGTACTCGCAATATAATATTTTACTTTTTACAACTTAAAAAGTGTTTTTTTAATTTATAAAAATTGACAATAAAATTTTAAAAATTCTCTTTTATATTCTTTAAAACTAACATGATTGCAGAAGTCTTCTTTAAATACATCAACTACCTTACAATCTAAAACTCATATATTACCTCAAAAATATAGAAAAGAGGAAGTACGTTATCCGCTCTAATTTGTAAAGCATTTTTGAAAAGTAACATAAATGGTTTGCTCTTTTGTGCGATTAAGTATAATATTGCTTTAAACAAGAATATACTGCTAATAATTATGTTAAAATGTAAATATATAATGTATATAAAAAATAATTTAGGTTTAAAAAATTCAAATATGAAAATAAAAATTTTGTTCTGCTTAGAAAAAAGCTTTTTTGTAATAAAAAAAGTTTTTTTTTTTACTCACGAAGTGCTTAAATTCTAAAATGTGACTATTCATTACATAAACCAAATAATTAACAATAAAAATTTTGATTTTTATTTGAAAAAAATTGACCAAAAATACAAATTCTGCTAAATTTTTCGCCTGCCCCGGCCCCGGCCCCGGCCCCGGCCCCGGCAAATCCAAATTTCTCTACCCCGGCCCCGGCCCCGGCATCAGCAAAAAATCTGCCCCGGTCGATCACTAGGTATAAGTGCGCGAGGATTACGTTGTTACATGTGACTCTGGTGTTAACCAGCCCTAACAGTGTATCCTCTATGTTCACTACAAAAATACCATTTAACGGACGTACGGAATGTGTTTGCGCTAGAATAACAGTTATAAAAATTTCTCGTTTGGTGCTCTTTGTAGTTTATTCTAGGGAAAAAGCTAAAAAGTCTGCATTAAAAAGAATTCCAGCAACGAAAACGTTTTTTGCTTAAAATACAAGGGGACTGTAAACTTGCTGCGACTTTGATTTTTCAATTTACGCGTTTTTTTTAATGTCCTTTCATATAGAGAACAAAAGACCTCTCTTTTCGGAAAAAATTATAGAATATAGGGTCAATTTGTATAAATGTGATACCATAACGATGATCTAAAACCTCCAATTTAAATAGAAATCGTTCAATGTTAAGAATCTCCACAGTATTAGAACCAATGATTCCAATTATTTAGTCAATGAGCACTAGGGGAAAATTGATTTCCCAATAAACGCGGTGACCGAATGGCCATGCCCCCTTTATTAGCTCTTCCACTTTGATTTCCACAGAGCAAAACATATTACAGCAAATTACTAGTTTTACCTAACAATTGATAGTACTTAAAATTCTAAGGTAATTTTGCAGTTTAGGGTGTTAGTGATCTTCGATTTCAGGAAAATTGTGAGGTTCTGGTTCTACAGAGCTCCAGAAACGAGGTCTGTTTTTCGAACTCCATAACACCCCTGAGCTCAATCCTATTTTTTGCTAATTTAGGAACAATTCTATAAAAAAAGTCTTAAAAATGCTGATAGAATAATTTTAAGGTTAAATGCGCTTTAATTGTTTATTAAACCTGCGGAACTAGC